>NNCF01126980.1:730300-801495 GCA_002313205.1 Laupala kohalensis
CGATATAACAATTTGGTAGTAATCGTGCAACCTAAAAAAATAATCAGAGATCAATAATATGAAAACCTCTTTTCAGATATGAATAAATAAAAAAAGACAAATCCCTTTTATTTATTCCAATCAAATTGACATGTATTAACTCATATTAATACCATAGGTTCTTTTCTTTATCTTTCTTCCTATTTCTTTCTTTCCTTCCTTCTTTCTTTCTTTCTTTCATTGTTTCTTTCCCTCACGTTTCTCTATCGTTGTTTTACTTTTTCTCTCTATCTTTCTTTGTTTCCCTCTCTCTTCACGTGTATTGTCTAACGTAATTTCACATAATTTGTGATTCTTTTATTTTTTCATATATGTCAAAAGAAATTAAATATGGAAACTTTTGTATAAAATATGAAGTAATAACACAAAATTTTATTTCTCGTGTTATAAATCACATTAAACCACTCAAAGATTTAATAAATTAGATGTTCTAATAATACAATGATCTACAATATAACACTGGTTGTAATCGTGCAGCATATAAAATCGTGATCCGAGATTAATATTACAATATCACTTAAACATTTGTTTGTTTACCAGGTCCTTAAACTGTTTTATTTAAGAAGCGGAAATAGACAAACAGGCAGACAATACAACAGGACCCGAGCAGCTACTCAAGGGCAACTAGTACGACCTAAGGTATATAAAACCATTTTCAGAACAAGGCCAAAATGCTACAACTTTATCACATGATATAAAAAATGTTAAAATTATAAAACTCTTAGCTAACAAACTAAATATATAGTTATTAAAACAAGCTAGTTTTGAGGATCTGCTTAAAGTACTTATTTAGACCTTGTGTACTCATTTCTGAAGTCTCTTGATTTAACTATATAATTATGTTTATGTGTGTTAGTTAGTAACTAAGAAAATATATAAAATTTGTCATAGTTTTGTTTAATATTTCAATAATGGTGTCCTTGTAAGTATGTATATATTTATAAACAATGCATTCTTTTTTGAAAAATTGTCTGTAATTTTATTCAATGTTTTTAATTTTTTTAATCTTTTTGTCTCGGTTTTATTCAAAGATTATTATAAAGTCATTTTGATTAATGTAATACATAAATAAAGTAATATTATTACTTTATATTGTCTTATTTGGTTCATTTATTAATATGGTCTTATTTGGTTCATATATTTATGCAAGTGAAATTTAAACAATTAATTTGAAGTAAAAATTTATTTGTTGAAAAAAGAAGTAAATTCAATTTTCATAAGATTTTTTTATTTCTTTTATTTATGTTAAATGTTCGGCTAACCATCTGAGGACGTCACACTGCATGCCGCCGTGCACGTTATCTTATCAGCAGAACTAATGACTGACTTGCAAGTTTAAAGACATTATTTTGTACTAGTTCCCACTACATGATAAGGGATCTAGAATTATTACTATAAATTTAAGTATATATTCATTGTAAACATGAAATTGAATAAATAAAATTTATTATTAAAACTTATGAATCAAATTAAGAATTTGATTCATTTTTCTTTGTTTTTTGTACTACTAATCTTCATCTGTGAAAGTATGTACTTGTCTTTTTCCAACATCGTGATCAAGATTCTGCAGGTCTGGAGGTCTGAAGAACGCAATTTCTTAAAGCCCTAATTTTCTTAAATGACTTTGTATTGCATTAAAACAAAATTCTGAAATACAAACAAGAAAAAAACACGGTTTTGCAAGAGAGAAGAGGGGGTAATGAATCTTCAAAGCGTGGATCCCCAAGTTTTAGGTCAATGTAGAACTTCTATCAGTGTTATTCAATAGTTCAATGCTTCGGGCATTTCAGAGATTTTAACTGGGGATACCTTTTGAACCAGAAAAATATTTCACTCAGATCATTTCAAATGAAAACAACTTGCGGAGGAGCACACGGCAACAACTTAAATTGATGGAGAGGTGAAAATTGATGTGCCAGTTCATAGATCTAAAATGGAAATCATCATCATCTCAAGAGCATTGGGGAACAACTCTCTCCCGATATGCCCCATACATTTATCCAAAATTAATTCTAGTGATTCAATGAAGCTCATGTTTGTAAGGGGAACTATTCTGAGTAAGCAATGCCCCTTTTACTTGACAAATGTTACTTGCTCTCCCCTATATCTATGGACTGTCTCCAAAACCTTTTAGTTTTAGGAAAACAGAAATCTTTCTTACAATAATCCAACTATTTCGAGTTCTCAAGGACATAACGTAGCGACCAATTATAAAAATCTGAAATCATTGTACTCAAACGTTTCAGAGTGACAAGAACGTTCCTTTACATATTTTACGCTTTTAGAATGTATTGAAANTTTTACGCTTTTAGAATGTACTGAAATTTCTCGTCCATCAATTTTTATACAAAATCATCTCATATGGAAAAGTAAATTAGCATAAGCGAATTTTCACAGTTGCTATTTAGATCAACACCTGGATAAAATACGGTGAATAATATTACATTTTCACGGAATAATTAATAATCTGAACGAGTCAATTGTCGACGAACAAATTGGCACGCGTCAGTTGGATCATTTAATATGTAGTTACGAGAATTATCAACGCCATGGGATCGTTGACAAGTGACAACTGGAATAATGATCAGCGAGAAAGTTAGCGATTCATACGGCATAGTATAAATATGAATGGTCTTCATCTCTGAAACCATAAAAGTTGAATTCTGAGACGCACAAGAGCTACCTTCCAATCATAACTTTCATCTGTTCTGTGAGAAAAAACTTCTTAAACCAACCGTAATCAACGCTCAAAAGAAAGTTTTGAAAATCCACATCAGACTCACGTAATTAAATTATTATCTTCTGCTCCATTCACTAAGTGCACGAGAAGTGATTTATTAGTATATTACTTAGAATGTGGGAGAAGTTTGATTCCAACAGAAGTGTTCATTTACAAAGCAATTTTTATATTACTGTTTATGTGTTTCATTACTTAATCAGCAAATCATACCACACTACATTGATTGCAATAGGGAACATATATAATGTGTGAAAGAAACTTTCGTATTTGAACAAAAAATCAAAAAACAAACCAGTTTATTGTGCTATATAACCTGTTGATAACGATATAAGAATATAAATATTATGGGACTAGTTGACTGCCCGCATCTTCTGTCATGTAAATTTTTTACATGTCTTTTTAAGTAGTCAAGTATATATATGAAAAACGCACGAAAACACTGAAAACCCTTTAAGAGGAGTAACGTTTAAACGTATTGAGCTCCACTCTTTTGTATATTTATCTAGAGATAAAACTAAATTTCGTACAAAAACTTAAAATCTTCGCAAAAAGTTGAAAGGATAATACTGTCTCATTGGACGCAAGTCACAATTAGCTACCTACCCTAAAATCAAATTGACAGATAACACAGTGTTATCAAAACAAAGTAATTGGTGCCATTATTAAGGTGACAGATGGTACCAACGTAATGTTGATCTGCTTGACGCATATAGTTCGAGTATAGAAATAAGGTTCATGAATAAAATCATTAAGGAGATCGGAGTACGTCACGAGAAGAGACTATCCCATCATCTCAACATTGAAGCTATACAGAATCTTGACACGTGGTTTGACTTACGACGTCTGAAGCGCACCAAACCAAGGGACTTGACATTACGACAACTACTCATTGAAATACTATCATTTTTTTCTTTTTATGTATAAACATGTAAAATATAACATAAAAATCTTTTAATTTTAGTTTGTTTTTATTCTGATTTTTTAGAGCTTTGTGAATTTTAATCTCTACCGACCATGTGATCCATTTTATGTATATTATATGTTATATCTTAGAAAATGATTCAGGTATTAACACACGTTCATAATTTCTCTTTTTTAATATAAATTATTGAGTACAAGGTTGTAAAATATACGTTTAGTCTATAATAGATATCACAATACTGAAATAACTGTTATAACACTGCTTGCCTGCCTGACTAATCACAAAATCTCAGGAACCACAAAACCTACGAACTTGAAATTTGGTAGGTAGGTGCTTTTTAGTGTGTAGACGTCCGCTGAGAACGGATTTTACGAAAATCCGTCCCTAAAGGGATAAAATAGAGGTTGAAATGTTTTATGCATATATACCATCAAACTGTGGAGTGCCTGGTGCGATTTCAACCAAACTTGATACACTGATTACTGACTATCTGACAACAAGCACTGTGGGATGAGACATCCCGGGCACCCTTAGAAAGGGGTTGGGAAGAGGTGACATATAAAAATAATGTAAAAGTCCGATATTAGATTCAAAACCATATTTTTCGGTGCATTTGAGATTGATAAGAGCGTTCCCGATTGTATCTAAGTTCACAATCAGTTCGCATTGGATATAATATACCCCTCGCATCCCTGGAGTAGGGGTGGGAACTGGTGACAGGTAAAAATAATAAAGAACGAGCAATATTAGTGTTGAATTCACCATTTTTAAAGACACAGAAGAGCAGAGTTACACTCATGATGCCGCTTAAGTCCACGGTCAGTTCCTATGAGGTAATATACTCGCTTTGGGAAGGGATTGAAAAGAAGTTATGATGTAAAAATAATCTAAAAATACTGATATTAGTGATGAGATCATAGTTTTCGGGGTCACTGAAATTAATAGTAACTTTCTTGAGGACGCCGAAGTCCACAATCAGCTCGTATAAACCTCGGTATTCTTATGGAAGGGGACGCCATGAAAAAATTACCGAACATGACAAATAGCAGTGACAAGTCCATAAAAATCGGCGTCGCTGAGTTAGTGAAATCCCGATATCGTGAAAGTCTAATTTAAGCCTTCATGGAAGAAAGGCACCACTATCACCCCTTGCGGGGATGGGTTTATGGATAAAAATAATTGAAAACTTATTCTGAAATATCAAAAATTAAAATTGCATCGGATCTGTAGTTGATGAGACGTTTAAACTATCAATGCCATTAAGCTCAAGTTGAGATCACATAGGGTCACGGTATCCTTACAGCGGAGGGTGGGAAGGGCAAGCCGTAAAAATAACAAAAAGTTCCATATTAGGATCGAGTCCATGGTTTTTGTGTTTCATGAAATGAATATTTTACAATATTTTCTCACGAACCAGACATTATGTACCTTTTAGACTAAATGAGGCTCACAAAATCCTTATAGGTAGGGATTGGGAGGAGCGTAACACGTAAAATTATCGAAAATAACCACTAAGAAAGGATTTCACGTCAACTTACTCCTAAGGGAGTGAAATGGAAAATTGCTGTTTTTTTAAAACTCTTTCTGAATTATAACAGTGAAAATAAGGGATTGAGGATACACACCAATATTATCAAAGCACCAACGTAAATGGATTAAATTCTCATTGGATATCAATGGGAAAATGAGAAAGAATAATGTGGCTGGCGTATTACAAGATCCACACGCACAAAGCCGCGGGGACTAAGCTATATATAATTAAAAAGATTTAAAATTAATGAAAATCAGCAAATAAAACACATAAACCTCACTCACATATCGGACGATACAGTTTCAGCATTTGCCTTCCTCAGACTCGTGGATAATCTGATGATGCTTATATACGTGACTGAGAAAGGCGAATGCCGAAACCGTCCCGCCAGACATGTGAGCGACCTCTGCGTGTTCCACCTCCCACCCCTCACTAACTCCAAAACCCTCCACATTTATAGAAGACAATAGCGTCGCCTTACTTTCAAATCCCCCGCGGACATTTGTATTCACCAAAATGAATTCTAGGGCTAAATACTACGACTAAATTTTGTGATAATTTGGATTCATCTTGACTTTACAGTCAATTCAGTGCTTTGTTAATATCAAAATGAGAACATCAATTAAAGACAAAGTGGGAGAACATTGACAAAACTTTTCTCCGGAAAATCAAGTGAACAATGAGACGTTCAAAATGTCAAATTAGAGAGACTTTTCTAAAAATAAATACTCCACTAGCCTGAACTTTATCCAGTTACGAGTTGTACTTCGTTCTTATGTATGTCTCACTTTTATAACCGCGACAGCATTAAACTGGTATTGTACTTTTTATAATTAATTTTTAAAAACACTTCAATCATTAGAAAAATATTTTCCGGCCCACATCTCCAGTTAAGAAGTTTTATAAATTGCAACGATATTCGTCCTACGATGAAGATGACTAATTAAATTCGATGCAATGATAATTTACATACCACATTGGGGAGATGATTCAGTGATAGTTGAATTTGCTTCTCGGAACTTGAAGAAATGCCAAACTGACGGACCCGATCATTTAAGAATTGTGGGCTTTGTGACGGTTAATGGATTGTAACAATTTCTGGGATAGAGGTTTTAATTGATTCATCAGAGAATAGGGAAACTTATTCCCAATTACGAGTTGGGTTGGCACGTCTTTTACATAACAATGATATCAGGACGCAGAATAGCAACAGAGTGAAGGGAAAAAAGATGGGGTTGGTGGATCGAGTCGGAAGGGATACCGAGAAGAAAGTAGGAGGGGAAGGGATGGCTGGAGAAAATGGGGAAAGAGGAGGATAAGGTGGGTTGATGCGGGTATCGACTGAGTACCACCTGCTGGCCGCGGCCGGATGGAGCATGGCGAGCACCACCCGCTCCGCGACCTCATTTCCGCTCGTGGAATGAAAAATCCGCCGCCGCCGGCGACTGATGTGACGGTGGCCAGTGAGCAGTTCTTCTGCTGCTGGCTGTACTCTGTGTTCTGATACAACGTGCGAGTCTTCCCACACACTCACTTCATCGCTCTTTTGACTGTCTCCCTCTTGCATATGGCATTCGTAGTGGTCATTGTCACAGCTTTCGTTCGCCACGTTCTTTGCCTGGACAGACCACGTATGTGTCCTCGTCATCCTGAGTGTCTCTCTCTTCTCTTTTTGTCCCTGCCCCTAATCATGGCCTTCGCAATTTTTTTTCCACGTCTTCATTTGCATACTGCTTTTATGGTTTACGATGTGTCGAGCTGAGGCAGAAAGGGGTAAGAGCGAATGTTCCTACGTCAATGGATCGAAGTTCGAATTCACGTCCAATGGAAAGGGTGCGTGTTGGATATTCATTATACATTTCTCCGTTTCATTTCTCCAATAGCCTTCGACATACATCTTCATCCGGATATAACATTGGAATGTGTATCAACGTTGATGTTATTCACAAAAGATTATAAGAAGAAGAATACTATTCAACAGAAATGAAATACTTGAAATACAACAATGTAACTTGAAAAAGAATTTCGGAGTTTGGTTCCCAATAAATAATAATAATTATTTTATACGAACTCTCCCCCCTCCAAAAAAAACCCTGATAGTCGGGAACTGACGAAGATCAGAAAAGAGTGAAGAAAAACTGCTAACTTGACCTAATTCGGCTGCAAGGTGGAGCGAATAAACACACTTCCGTTTGTGGATGGATGCCACCAACACACCACCGCTTCACGACAAATAAACGTACCATATGTTTTCCCATCCTATCTTCATGCTTTGATCACTACCCTCATCACTCTTTGTCTACACCAGAGCAGGTTTTGTTGCAGCATTCGTGTCTGGTTGCTTCCATTGGTCTTATTGCTAGGAGAAGCCATCATCTGTTGCGTATATACTGGAAATGCTCGACTGCACGACGCACAATTATACTGAGTAAAATGTGCGACACAACTCGAAACGGGAACTTATAGGGTTTATTACTATGAAAGTCGAAGAATTATTGAGAAATGACGTTAAAAAATACTTTCAATTTCCAGAAGTACGTTTCAATAAGCATTTGCGCATCATTTCACCAGGAACAGGTTAAACTCAACTCTTCGTGATTCATTGACAATGCAAAGTAACATGTGTAAATACTTTTCTCTTTTCACAAAAATTCCCAGGAGTTGCAATATTTCCGTCTGTAGAACAATTTGCACAACTATATATGGATATATAATCATAAACATTAATGCAAAAATGTCCCCAAGATATTTCTTTTCATTTCTGCGTGACTGGAACGAGCAAATGACGCAAATGAAGTATCGTACGTTAGAGCATTCGAAGATGTGGTGACATTCCCCATTATTTCATTTTTCACCTTTTCCTTTCCAAAGTGACGGCACTTAAAATTTCATCATGAAAAGACGCTACTAGACTCATTTATTTTAAAACGATGTAATTTGACTTCTTGATTCCAGACAAATGAAATTACGGTCGCGTCTGGAAAGTAATAAACAATAGATCGTAAAATAATTCGAAGGGAACTGTATCGTGAGTTACGTGATGCTGCTTAGGTGCATTATCATACAGTATTCATAACTATTCTTCTGCCCTGTTCACATTGTTTATGCCAAATATGAAACCGAGTGAAACTTGCATACTACTACACATTATAGGGAAAAGTAGTATCTGTCATATTACTTTAGTATATAATATAACTTGATACTTGGGCAGGGACAGATCCATGAAAAAAAACAGTTCTAATAGTGCGCATTATGAATTTCCGGGGAGCACAATGCAAAAATTTGCTCCCTTTGTTCCATAACCGTTTATTTATTAAATACATCGAGAAAACAGAAAATAAAGTGAAGGAAATTGAAAAAAGAACTATTTAGAAAACAATAACTCATAGTTAAGTACTGGTTTCGGCTAACGTAGGGATGTATGTTCGTGTCGTCCTTGGATATACAAACTTTGCTCAAATTTTCAGTATTGATAATGTCCTGCAAAGATGAGGCTTCAACGCGTGAGACATCGTTTAAGATGAAATATTTACCTAGCAACGTGTTCTGCGCAAATGTGGAGGAAATGTTTGATTTAATAAATAGTTTAGATTATTTTACAACAGTCATAAAAGTAAACATTTGAATGAGTGTTTTCTCCGCAATATTAACAAAAATGGAAAACGGTAGCTTTGCGAGAACATGAGGGTTGAACTCAGACACCACGCCCTATGCCAGAAGGAAGAGTTTATTATCAACTCATTATTCCCATAGTATCACAATAACTAATTACCAGTTGTTTCCAATTTGAAAAATTCTCGACATTATGGCTACATTTCATTGAAGTGGTAAACAAAAACCAGCAGTGTTCATAAACACTTCCAGAAAATGTATTTCAACAGTTCTTTTACTCCGGTTACTCTTTTTATTACAACAGAAATTTACTCAAAACTTCCGTCCCCCTGAAGTTCCCATCGACACGCACGCACGAACACCGGACTGACTTGTTACTGTCCGGTCTAGGAGAATGTTTATCTATTCCAAATTCGTCTAATAATTAAAATTTATTTCTAAATAAGAGAAAAAGAATAAAGTTTACCCATAAATATTATAATATGAAGATGAAGTAATTAAGTTGGTAACCGAGAGAAGAAAAGGCTCCTGTAAAGGTTATTGTTTAGAGATGCAGTTGAATCGATGAAATGGTTTAATTAGGTCAAGATCAGAAACAATCAAGATAGTAAATGTTCTCCGTTACCATCACATATTTCTTCTTTACTTTGGGTATAAGCTCCAATACAAACATTCCAATAGTGAAATTTATTACGCTGACATTATTATGCTACATATTTATCATATGTCCATTTCGGGTACATAAACTTCGTACGTTTCACCTAAAGCAACGACGGAAATATTATTTTCGTAGTATTAACTTGAAGGTGGTATATATTATGAACGTTCGGCATGATTTTGACCGTCGCGGGCACTTTGTCCGCACGGGCATTACGCCGATTTGCGTAGGATAATTCCCATCAGTCACCTCTCTGAGAAAGTGATGACTGGTGGGGGCAGTCAGCGTTGCTAATCGTTTTCTTATAGTAATAACAACCGTGCAGATTGATTCCTTATTAAGTCAGATAAGAAGAGAAGAATCTCCAGCCAGTTCACACGGCAATGTTGTTTTTTACTTTCTCATATATGTAGTATATAGAAAATTTTGTAATCGTGAAAAAATCCCAAAGCGAGATTTCGACGGAAAAATCCGTTTAGGCGATCCCTGATTCTGAAAAAGTGGTTTTCGACATAACGTCCGTCTATCCGTCTGTGCGCGGCGACTCTGAGTAAACGGATGAATAAATTTAATCCGTATTTCGTATTTACGGTAGAATTTACTTGTCGGTGTACGTGCTCAATATTGTTACTTTAAAACAAACAGTATTTTACATGAAGATCAAAGTATTCTTTTGGATGTTTCTTAAAAACGGCCACAACGATTTTGCTTAAATTTTCAGCACGTAAAGCACATTTAGTATGCATTACATTCGCATTAGCGGTATTTCGCTCAAAAGTTTGATAAAGACCCAGTAAAATAATTTCCTTCTGCTGCACTTACACAATGGTTTACCGATTCAAGAAGCTTGAATATTATTCAGCCGTGTAAATGGACCAAACAGACGTATAATACACTTTTCGTAAACTGAAATGAAAGATATGATAATGATGAAATACATAGGAGGACAGCAAACGCACTGCAGATACGAAAATACATCAATTTCTGTCTTCAACGAAATTACATTTAAATAACACTTGTATGATATTTATTAGAAATCTCTTAAATAGCGGTGAACCTCACCGCTAGGTAACAGATTAATTATATAATGTTCAATGAAAATCGGAGACGGGACCGACATTCGAACTCGGGACCCTGAACTTGACGCGCCCATACGCTTACCAACTGCGTCATCCCGTTCGCCTCCCGGTCCCGTCTTCCATTAACATTCAACTTGTGAGACCCAAAGACCTCTGAGGTGGTATCGTAGAGACTATGCACCTCATATGAGGCGACTCCTCTAGGAAGTACTTTGTCTTGGGTCGCATTTTCCAATTCTGGTTCACTTATCTCTTACAATTCTGGTTCCAAATCTCTTAAATGTGTTTGTCTCTTAAATCTCTTTTTATGTGTTTGTGAACCAGAATTGGAAAATACTACCCAAAACAAAGTACTTCGTAAGGGAGTCGCCTCATATGAGGTGCATAGTCTCTACGAGACCACCTCAGAGGTCTTTGGGTCTCGCAAGTTGAATGTTAATGGAAGACGCGCCCGGGAGGCGAACGGGATGGCGCAGTTAGTACGCGCATGAGCGCGTTACGCTCAAGGTCCCGAGTTCGAATCTCTGTCCAGTCTTCCATTTTCATTCAATATAACATATTTATAAAACTGATATGTCGCTATATGTTTTGAAATAGTATTATGAATATTTATATTTGTTTCAAATTTCAAATAAAAGAGAGTAATAAGTTCATCTAGCGACTTTGAGAAAGAATAGTGCACTGGAAGGAGTTGCGAAGGCCCCGGTTGCCACGGGCCACAGCATTCGTCGGCGGGCAAATCGCTGGTCACCTCTGGTTTATACTAATTGAACCCTGATACAATATAATTAATACCTAGGACACATTGTAGCAATATTTATCATTTTTTATTTTCCGAAACACCTCATCAATTTACAATAACCCTGCACATATGAGTGGAGGTAACGATCGCTATAATGATCCTCTCACCTCAAAGATAATACAAATATAGTAATACCAAGGTAACATAAATAGAATACACAGTTAAAGTGGGGTATAAAAAAGTTTGTTACTGCAATATGTTTTCTTTTCTATTTACATTATTTTACGTGCATGTAATACTACGATATTTGTAGTACTTCAGATAATTGAACTTAATGCAGTCCATATATCTCTCCGAAAAAGAGAAAACACTTGTTCTCCATTTGTAAACCTGTAATTAATGAAAGTTATAAGCTGTTTCACAAACACTTCCTTCTCACGTTGTGTGAAAGAAAAATGTTTTTATGGAAAATTTGTTGAGCTGGTGGAGCAGGAGGGAAGGATGCAACACTACAAAAAAAGTCTCCATGTTTAATTTCTATGCAATTTTCAAAATATTTGGAGCTCATTTCATTCTTGTTTTTATTCGTTCATCTATTCTCTATACACCCCGATAATTGACCATGCACCCGATGCACTCAAAAAACTTGACGAAAACTAGGACCGTGCACTTTCGAAGTGTTTTATTATTATCATCATCATCATATTACTATTTTCACAACTTGTAGTTGGATTCAGGTGAGGTGCGGGGTATACCAAGCATCCTCGACTCAAGCAACATCACAATTTAAAAATCTTCTGACTATTCTACAGGTGTTAATGATGGCTGCTTTTTGTAAAGTAAGAAATATGGTTTTTGTAAAGTTGAAGCCGATTGATGCTCAGATGCAGCCTGTGAAGGATAACTCCAGAGGTGGACAGGACTATAGGAACTATATATACACACTCCATATTCCATAAGAGAAGAATTTCTGTTTTCAAATATTCATATTTTTGAATTTTCTCATTGTAAGTAGTTTGTAGGTTTTGGGCGTTGGTTACTGCAATATCTATGATGTGTGTGATTTTCTTGAGCTTATCGTATTATTATTATTATCACCATTATTATTGTTATTATTGGGGTTTTAGATCTCGCCAACAAATAGGTCATTAGAGTCCACACATACCTAAACAAAGATATTAGGAAAGGGCAGGCAACATTTGATAAATACAGCAAATAAAAAATGCTAAATACTGAACATATTATTTTTTTAACAAAGGAAAAGGGAATAATGAAAGGAAAGAAGAAAAGTAAAATGAAAGAAGTATGTAAAATTAAACTCTCCCGAGAACTTGCGGTAGGAACCCCGATCCATTAATGAATTTCAGTAATTTACTAACATAATCCGTTTCATTCTCGAGAATTGATGGTAAATCATCAGCCAAATCGATATTTCTCCGTATTCTGGTGAATTTTCTGCAATCAGTTAGTAGATGAAGCACTGTCAAAGAATAACTACATTCGTCACGTGGATCTCCAAATTGCAAGAGAAATCGATGCAATGTCTTATGCGCGGGAGAGTCAGTAAAACCTCTTCGTGCCCAGCTGACTTACAGGAACTGCTCCATGGCTTAACAGAGGACTTGATAAGTCGGAGCTTATTCCCTTCAATAGCCAACCATTCATAGTTCCATTCCCTCAGTATCCTTTTCTTAGACTTTTCTCTCGTCTCATCATCCGTCATCCGCCGACCCCGTATAAGAAGCAAGTGTGAATAATATATGTTTTTTTCCTTGCTAAAATATAATTGTTTCACTATATTCACTAACTGATTTAATCGTAAGGGAAATTACCAGTAGCATAAGGGAATAAGAATTTTTGTTTACCGTGAGAATAGTTAGAAATCGCTTTGGTTTCAAAATACATACCTTCTTCAGGAAATTGTCAGAAAGGTTAATACATATCATAAATTCTTATTTTTTCTTGAAAACGTGAAATAAGTATTAGAAAATATTATATAAAGAAATCATATATAGATCTCTATTTGTTCAGAAACACAACCACCTTAATGTCATTAAAGCAAAACCAAAAAATAAATAAGAATGACGTTTTATGGTGCAAATTCTTTAAGTGGATTCTTTAAGAGCTGAATTATCATATGCTGATTCTCATAATACCAAATTACGATAATTTTAACAACAATGAGCTGAAGATGGAGAGAATATTTTATAAACTGGAAACAGTCTAATAGTCCCATTGTCAAAATCTTCGGTTTTCTTCTTAATTTTATCAACACGAAATATATTTTTGTGGATGATCAATATGGGTACGCTTTCACAAAACCAATTATAGCCCTGTGCCTTAGAATTAGATAATACAAATGTAACCCTGGGATGATAATAAATTATGTGAACAAAAGGAAGATAATCTCACTCGAAACCGTCCATAATATCACAGGTTCGAACCAAAATGTTTTGGAGAGAGGGCTCTTGCCCTTGTATTGCATTGTTGCCACCAAAATCGTATATACGGTAATTGAAGTGACCAAATTTTTTATATTCTGGAAAAGCCAATAGATTTCCAATTCCTTGCGTATTTTGAAAGTATTTTTTAAATGTAATAATCATTTTTTCATATTAATTCTATTGAAATTGCACATGAAAAATTTCAGGCTTTTTGATTTAAGTTAAGCTGTAAAACTAGATCACGAATTTAATCCTAACATTTTTAACATAATACGGAATTATAACATCTAATAGGATGGCGTCAATCCCTATGATTACAGAAGTGTGTGATGAGAGTGTAATATAAGTATTAAAGTATGAAGATAAACTGAATAGTTCATTGGTAGGCTGCACTATCTCTCAACACGTCGTTCGTAATTATTTGAAAATGGATATTTCTACAGCTTTTGTACGTAGATAATATCCTTTAAATGAAGCTATACAAATCGTTTACAGTTTAAAAAGCTTTTTTCCCAGACCTTCAGAAGTAATGCTTCAGTCTTATGAATGACCTTCCAATAAAAATCATTAGTGTACCAAATCAATAAAAGAAGTGTATATTCAGAGGCAATCACCATGTAAAGCGAATACAACATAGCTATAGAAGTAATTTCACCCCTGTCCCTTTAATACATTTCATTTCAGCAGGAATTAAAATAAAGTAACACCTAACAAATTCATTACTATGATAAGTTGGTGAATTTATCAGTAGATTAAATTCAGCTTCTTCAACGAAAGTAACAAATTTCTTCTGAGAATGACATCCCGATTTTTTGAGTAGTATAGACTGATACATTTATGACCCCTGCATCAATAAGATAATATTATCGACGGTAGAGATAAAACATTTACTTAAGGAATATATTTCGAACATCATTTAAATTAAAATAAATCATTAGTGGACCTACGAATTAATTGTACATTCCGATGGACTAACACAACACGATCCAAGAGATATTGGGACTTGTTCCCAGATAGCAGCATGAAAAATTCACTCTGGTTTCCTACTAAATTTCCTCTCCCTGGAAAGCTAATGAATGCGCTCAGCGTGTATTTCGCGAACAAGTCCTGTATCCTCTCATTGAAACAGGCTATAGAATGTTTTCAACCAAAGCAAGTAGTTTCGTTTACATAAACACTAAACCATTCGTTTACGATAAAAAATTCAGAAAAAATGTATTACTCGGATCCAGTTACATAGAAGTATCTATTGAGAAATACAGCAGCATTAATAAGAGTGAAAAAAAAATCATCGCCAATAACATTGGGTATACAATCCAATGATTCAGTAACATAAAAGAGAATATATCGCACTGTTTCTGATGTCAAGAGTAGAAAAACTTCGTATATGTTTATTCCCTAGTGTTAGATTAGGGTAGAGAGAGCGAGCAAGCTGCGCAGTAGAATGGAAGGTGTTCCAACATTAAATAACGCGACAGGTCAAAAAGTAGCGCGGTGAATTTGAACTGGTATGCAAACACGGGCAGTGACCAATGCTAGAGGTGGTTTCTATACACGTGTGCGTTTTCTGCTAGTTCGAAAGGAAAGCAATGGTTCAAGGGGTTCAGTTCCATGATAGATTGAAATACATGAAAAATACCTAACTACGTTATAAGCAGTCAAACATAAACGCTGAAGACAAAATAGAAAATAAAATCGTTGATAAACCTCTATTAATGTTCGTCTGGTCCATGTAAATTATAAACCAATCTTTTTTATTGAAAAAAAAACAAACAATTATTGAGATCAGTAAGTAAACCAGAAGTTACTACAATTATGTCAGTAACAGGAAGTATTGAAAAAGTCCAGTCTGTAATATAGTATTTTCATCAATATGAGGTAATTAATTGAAAACCTACACACTAATGCATATTAACTCACAGCGGTAATAATTGTAACATTTATTGAGAATATGTAGTTAAAAGCTAATCAAACTCTTTCACTATTATTGTAATGGAGTATATTTTCTAAAACTGACTTATATGTTCTTTTAAATATACCATAATAACTACATTAAAAAATGTAAATAAACACTACAAGACCTTAATCACCATCAGGCAAAGCAAACAAAATAGTAGATCCATTAGAGAGTACTGTGAGGAATTGGTATAGTAATGTTACCTTATTATTGTGTAAATTCTTCTCACAGACTCGCCTATCTCTTAACGGGAAAGAGTAGAGTGGAATAACAGAATCAATTACAATAGAATTTATTTCTAAATAAAACTTCTTAACTTAAATAATTAAAATATTCTTATTTGAAAATACATGTTTACACGTCAAGTACTGACAAAGTAACTTTGTAACAAATGAACACTCGGACCAATTAATATATTTATCAAAACTCTGTTAAAAACTGTGTATAGTAACACGGAGGACATATTCATTTAATGGAAATTTAGGAACACAAATTTATAATTGTATTATATGACACATAAACAATTGATCTCTAAATGATCGATGCGATCCTTCCTCCTTTCTTACAACATTCCGCACAGCAGTTCATAACCATGATGATTACCCAAAGACTACTGCTACGACGTTTTTGATTAAAAAAAGTAAACTGGACTAGAATCTCACTGTTATTTGGAGTGTAAAATTTCAACACACACTCCCAATCACTTCTCCTACATTTTTTAAAATTTAAGCTAACTGAAACGAACTGTCACTATAAAAATGTTCCAGTCACACAAAATTCGCATGGTTTCTTATGGACGGAAAACTGCTTCCTGTCCTAAGTCATGTGTCCAAGGAATTCAATCTTGGAACATATGCGCAGAGACCGAAAAAGATGGTCTACATCTGGAGTCAGCGTGACTCAGTGGATAGAGCACTGAGTTGCTGGCTGGATGGCCGGGGATCGATCCTCGAAGAGATGGGGATTCTCATCACACCTCAACATCCAGACTGGCTCCCAGGCCTACTCAGCCTGCTACAAAATGAGTACAAGGATCTATTGTGGGGTCGAACCGGTCGTAGCGAGATGCTGACCACATCTCCTCCTTCTAGTGCCGGGGTCAGGAAATCGCGTGAGCTCTACCCTCCGCGAAGGCCAAAGCCCACAAAGTTCTGTAGTGCCAGATAAGAAGAAGAAGAAGAAGAAGAAGATGGACTACATAAATTGTAATAAATAAGGATTCTTGAGGCTCAAATTATTAGCAAGTGACGAAGATAACTCAGAAGTTCAGACTCTTGTCAGATGCTTCATAGCCTCTCGTCATATCCCTATTCCACCCCCAGAACTAGTAGGATGATATGGCATTATTACATTTACATATGGCTGCAGTTACTTTAAAATACGAGAGAACTTTTCCTGGTATTAATAATTCCCAGTAATCTTTTTCTTAAGTAATTTTTTCGGTCATTTATGTATTCACACCGAGTTCTTGAGTGACAGTATTTTACTTGTATATGAATAAAAAATATGCTTACCTCGAAGGAAATGACAAAATACATACGACGAAAGACCAAACATACGACAGAAGTGTGAACCGCGAGGTTTGTGATCTTAAATTAAGAGAGATAAACCGCGGAAGGCGAGAGAAATATCGTGAACATTATTCAAGAAAACCAGAACAATCATTGTTAGAAATCTGCGACGTTGTAGGTGTGGCGAGCTCCTCTACAGACCCAATATTTCCTCGTTACTGCAAATGAAGACGAAAGCTCTGCGGCTCAGGCTCTTCTCAGATGCTTGATAACATCTCGCAGAGCCCCAACCCCACCTCCAGGTCTAATGAAGTGTCGTTAATATTTGATGTATATGTTCAAAAAAAAAAAAAAAACAAGTGTCACTACTTAATTTAAAATATGCCAGAATTTACGTCGGGGCAATAATATTTCCCAGCAATAATTTTCTCAGAAATTTTCTTTCGAAAATAAGATTTTTAATGTTATTTCAAATTAGAATGAAAGTAATGGGTATATTCTCGTCAAATACGGTAGTATCTTCAAAATCAAATTCGATGCAAATTGAACTTCTTTCAGTGATTTTGGAGAAGAAAATACGGGATGTACATGGCAAATGGACAAGAAAATACATGAAAAATGTATCCGTTGGGGTTATCTAGTTTTCATTTCACTGAGTCGAGTAATACCTTATTTTAGAGTAGTTACGGACGATAGGTAAACCATCTACGATTTTATCTATATCATTTTAGGTCAATTTAGCTTTAACATTTTGGAAAAGCGATTAAAATACTGCGTATTTTTACAACTAATTATGTAAGTTGTGTATTGAAAAAAAATTTAGTGTGTTAATTTTTTTAATTACTATGTTTTATTAAATTATTGGTGGGAGTAGATAACAAAAATTAATAATTATAAATATTTTATAGTGTATCATTCAAAACTTTTAAACCCATTTGAAATCTATTTTTTTAAATTACATTGGCTACATTTAAAAAGGCAATCATAATTTTGGAAGCAAACCCTTGAGAATGAACTTCAGCACCATCAGAAATCATCCAATATACCATAAAATTCGTCTAAAAACACTCCGATCTTCCACATTTCCCAGACGTTATCACAATTTCCATAACGATGACATATAGAAGAATACACGGAATGGGAAAAAGCGAGAACGAAAGGCATTAAACAGAAAGATAAAAAAGCTGGCAGAGGGAGACAACGTGAAGAAAATTAACGAACACATCGTCGATGGCAGAACGCTCTCGTCATTGTAATTTCTACTTTCATCAGAGCCGCTTCCGCAAGCAACGAAATGAAGGACCCCGGAATGTCACCGCGAATGGGGCCATCGACCAACGTCGTGGCTGCTGCAAGGGGTTGAGGCGGCGGCGGTTGCGGCGGCGGCGGCTGCGAGGCATGGGGTGGTGATGGCGAAGGGGTTGGACGCTTATGGGGAAGGGTGCGCGGCAGCGCCGCGACGCCCACAGATGACGCCGCTTTGTCTCGCTAACGTGCTCTCGTTTGGCAAGAAGTGCTCGCACCGAGGAGCGCACCATGTTCATACAGTTCGAGATTTACCTAAATATTCTTCAAACATCATGGTTCACCGAGAGTTTCCTGGCGAAGGTCATGATATCAGAGTTGAAGTGTATTTGGACATAAGTGTAGTTGTCAATGTCTGATCTGTTTATTCGTACAAAACAAGCTGAACATTCGATGAAGAAACGAATGCTCGAGTAGTATATAAATAAACGGTCCAATAGTCCTTCTAGTCACAATTCATTAAATGCACGTGAGAGTTCTCATTCAGACACTAGACTTTTCAGGTTCAACTACACGTACAAGTTGTCAAACTAATATATATCTGCAGCGTAATATCAAGAAGACTGTAACTACAATGAACATATCTAGAAGAAGAACTAGTTTTGACTGTCAAGCACTCAGAACGATTGTATTGTTGTTTCACAAAATCAGAAAATATACCCTCCTATACTTCCGCGTTCTTGCACTGTCCCGAGGTTATCTGTATACTCGAAATATTGAGTGCGTTATGTGATACTTTGGAGAATTGAAAGAGAAAGTGGATCGTCAAAGCCATTTCGTATTCACAGAATATCTGTACAATTATAGCTCTTCAAAGATGAATTTACTAAATCAACACTTACATAATAAGTTTTTATTTGAACTGGGGAAATGAAACAGGCTGTATAAAAAGTTTAATATTCATTTTTTTTGGATTTTTAAAAAAAAAGTTTGCGAAATTGGTTGAGGGAGGTAATTATATATTTTGTTACACATGAACATCATTAGTGCGGAACCTACGCTCGTCTTTTGATCGAAATAAAACGTTCATTATTTTGGATATAGCTACAATAACTAGAATGTGTATATTTATTATTAAATACGATTCATTAAAACCTGACAAAAATATGTTCCGTAAAAGAATCCATCTTCAAACGAAAACTATTATACTAAAGTTGACAAAAACGTTAACAATAGGTGAATGGAAAATGATATGAATAGGCAGAGTACGTAATTTAACCCTTATCTGCTGATAAAAAGACATTTTAAGAGACATGCCAAAGCGTGTGCTATAAAATTCAATAGTTTAGTAAATAGAAAATGTTTTGAAGTCACACTGATTATGACTATTCAATTAAATAACATTTTACACAAAACTCCCGTTGCTCTTTTTTTGATTCAACATGGAAATACCTGTATTTCTTTATACTAAACTGGTTAAATAAACCCGGCAGTACCCGGGAGCATTGGTTGGTTATACATTCACGGGCAATATCTTTTTTTTTCTTTTCATTTTCTAATATTTGCGTTTCAATATCTTTTATTGAACGTTCATTGAGAGTGCTGTACACCCTGTGCAGAAGCCACTCGTTTCATTCTGCGTCTTGTTCATCTCACTCTAAGGCTTAAAATTGGAAAAGGAAATATGACAGCAAAAAAGATGCGCGGAATGTAGCGTCATAACCACGGACACACCTTCACAATAATGTCCGAGTTTGATACCATATTGCAATTTACTGTAATTCATACTTATTAAAAAAATCTCCACCCGTGGGGGTTCTTTGAATGTTTCCCTCCCTCCCCATGGTGGCTGAACGCTGAAAACTACGAAGTGATACTACTTATCTCAGTGACCCTGAAAATTGTGAATTAGACTGCCACATCGGACGTTTTACATAACATTTACACTTAACGTTCTTTTACTTGGTATAAATGTCTCCAGACACTCCAGAGTTTTGGTGGGATATACACATTTACACTCTCGTACACACATTTTGTATGTAAAGATAGATGTGTCATTATTTTAATCGTATCCAAAAATCGTACTGTATTCTTTTATATCACAAACTCAAAAACTATTGATTGCTTACCAAATAAATTTCAATTGTATCTCATGAATTTCTGTTTTCCATTCGTTCGTATGATATATTGTTTTCGAATTGGAATTCAATAAAGTTTCAAGCACTCGAAAACAGAAATATTACAACCACGAGAGTACACCGCATTATCAACCCAAATATTACAGTAATACTCTTAATTAATTTAACGGATCAGTAAATCACGTGGATTTAAGAATTAATTAGTGAACATGATCTAGAAAATATTTCACACTCGAATAAATATTTTACTGTTCCTGTTAATTTAATATATTACACATTTACAAATATAAATGTTAAAATGTTTTTTGTAACGTTGTCATCGGATATAAAACGGAAATAAAGTATTAATGACGTAGAAAATGGCGAAACAATAGCAAAATACGAGAATTATCCCAGGATGAGTTTTCACTTTCTCATTAGTACTATGAACGTTTGTGTGAAAATCCATGCATTCTTCTCGAAAAATTATAAGTACCACGTTTTTTTTTACTTCGATGCTTGAATTTTTAGGTAAAACCTTTTTTTGAATTTTTGTTTTGTGTTCTTTTTTTGTAATTTTATACTTGACACGAGGCTCCATTTGCAGTGAATAAATATCATTTGAATCAAAATAGTTTAAATCACATAAGAGGAACCAAAGATTTAATGCATTTCCACCAACAGTGCCTTCCCAATAATTAATTTTGGACAACGCATAGAAGAAATGCAGTTAATCGGCTACTCAGTAAAAAGTCAAATTTCAAATCAAAAATAGGAGTATTAAAAATTAAAAATGTGCTTATTTAAATATAAGACATATAACTATAAGGAACATAATATTAATTGAAAAACCTGTTTTCACGATCAATGTTTCAATTGTTAAATGTTTACATAAAGTGTTATTTCACTTTTTTGTGCTATCTTCTTAGAATTGAAATATTATTGAATATAAAAATAAATAAAATTACTTGCATTTTTTCATATATGTATGATACTCATGAATTTTGTATTACCAGTCATTAATTTTAGATAAGAGTATACACCAATGAAATTTTAACTGGTGAAGAATGATTCAATATTAAATTGAGTGAAAAAATCTACCAGAATGTTAAATTGATAAAATAATTACTGAATTGAAGCATAAGGTTTTTTCGTAATTAACAATAGTAAAAGTTGCCGTCACTTGAATACTTGAAATGGGTAGAGGCTGATAGTTCAACCATCAATGTAACTGCAACGATCAGATTCACTATGGTGATAGAGTCAACTGACTATCTCACACCCATTAAAAATAAAAATTACTATTTTCCTCATTCTCGCAAATACATCGAAATGCAGTAGCCCAAAATTTAAAAAATGACTTTATATTGTAATATTGTTTATCTGGTTTAAACAAGTGAGTGACAAATTCTCGTCACTACAGCTGAATATTATTTTTTGATTGACTACTATCTCAAAAATGCTATAAATTTTGAAACGCTTTAAAATATCGTGAAGATTTTTTTTAATTCAATATTTTTTTGTCTTCAGTTACCCCACGGCTGTGACGACAGGCTCACATTTTGTTGATTATTAAATACTAATCTACGACTAAAAGTAAGAATCGGTTGGGTTTTACACTATAAAATGCAACGCCGCCATGTACTTCTGTTGTACTTCAATGTGTCGTCTTCAATGTAACGCAGCTACACCAAAAACAGCAACAATGAGTGTTTGTCAACAATAAATTTAAGACCTGGCTTTCGAAAACTGCCATTTCTTTGAAACATACATTTAATATTAGGTCCCATGATATAATTTGGAACTCATTTTGAGAAAATACTCTAGAATTCAACAATTCAAATTTTCTTCTCTGTACAGAATACGTATGTGCCGGTAAACAAAATGTGTCTGTACATTTCCAGTTTTCTTGAATCATGCTGTACAGGGAAAAGAAATATTATAGATGCTATTTGTATAAAGAAACTTACTCGAGAATATGTAGTTTCTTAAATTCAAGAATGTAATCCGGAATCAAAATTCCAAACCGTTTGTTTCTCAGTGGACGTAATAGAAATAATGAACCAATATTTTGAAAAATCTATGTTCAAAGTCCATGGAAAATTTTGTCGGTGAGTATTAAATCGGATTAACACTTATGACTAATAGAATACTTATTATTTTACTCACCTTCAAAACTTGGAATCCTGCGCAAATTAACAATTACACATTTTAACGTTGGATTCGTAATTTCACCACATGTCCACGAAATCGCCCGTGCCGATACAAAAGTGTTAGTGTTGAAAATTTGTAGTTACTGCTGGAATTGGGGTAGTCAGAGTTACCGTAAGCAACAACATCGACCCCAGGATGGTGATACGGAAGCTGCTCTGTTGGAGGGTTATTGGGGAGAAGTAACCTCCCTTTGGGGCACCAAACTTCTCGGAGCGGTAGCTCCGACCCCTCCTATTTCACCCCTTCTTGCTCCACGCGTTCCGCACCCACCCACACGAGATCTCCCCTGGGGACCAGGCTACCGGACAACTAACCTCCCGCCACCACCTCGCGGTCGCTCTTAGTCTACATTAGGGAGGTTGTGCTTTCTAAGATGAAGTTATTCGAGTCACCCATTCTCCTACGGTCCGTTTCCGTGTGGCGACGCAGTCGCACGCGGCGCGACGCGTAGTTGTTATAAATCACGCTCTCACACGTTCCCCGAGTTGCTGTTAATATTGAAAACATTTCAGAGCGTCCATTTACGAACATTGCTAAAGGTCATAATTTTAGACACGTAAATGTGGTATCTGTATCGCCATTTCTGTGTTTCAATGGTACGAGCACTTACTTCGCGAAAAAGAAAGAATATTTTCCCCCGAAAATCGTCATTTGATCAAACTGCTACAAAAACAATTCAAGACATGCCCCCCTGAGAATTGAACTAATCAGAATATTTTGGATAGAGAGAAATGATTGTATGAATCACGTATATTGAGTCTGTGTGGGTCTCATCTTCCCCACACGGCCATGGATTAGCCTCGTAGGGTAGGCTATCAGATGATCTCCAAACAGTCTCTAGATAGACACGACGAATTCTGAACACACGGAGAGATTTTCCCGAAATATTCTACAATCCGTGCGTTTTCGTAAAGTTGGCGGGCTAATTTCCAAACCATGCTTCATCGGGCAGTTCATGACACGAAACAAAAATTATTATTTGAAAACATATTTGCAATTTACAATCAGGTGTGGGAACAGTTTTTCAGTTTTCAGATAATGCTTCTAAAAGACATTTTGTGATATATTGGATACTGAAAGGGATGGATAATGAATTCTTGATGAGGTGTTATAGCAGACCATTTACAACTTGAGTCACCCTCGTGTCATAAAATAAAACAAAGTAGTAGCTGACATTGATGGCCTTATCTATTTCCTCGGTTCACACAATTCCTCTTTATTATTTTCTACCCATATCGATAGATAAAACCACATCATAAATGTGATACAATATTGTTCGGAATACAATGGAAACCCATTTTGACTAGTGCCATTATTGTTCATAAACGCAAAGAAAAACTTTATTACCGAATCCATTACAGTAAAGCTTGGTATTCATTATAAAACGTATTCTATATCAGATAAAAAAATTTATAGCGTACGGTCATTTTATAGCGAAGTGTAGTAAATGTGATCGACTAATATGATATTTTATCAATCTTATTCACCTGCTTACATTTGCATTCATTACATTAAGAGTCGATCTATTTAAAATCAGCACATTACGTTTTCTTCAAAAACATTTCGNCAATTCACATTAAGAGTCGATCTATTTAAAATCAGCACATTACGTTTTCTTCAAAAACATTTCGCTGGTTTATTTAATATGGGCTAACTCTTAAATGCATCTTAGTGATGGCTGTGAGATCAAAATTCACTTTCATTCATAAAAATGTTTACAGAGAGAAATTAGCAGGAATTTTATTGCTAGATACTTATAAAATAAAAATATGAGTGGTGAAAATACATAATAATCATAGTTAACCTATGCTCATTGAGAGTAGCGCGGTGACAGTATCACACTAAATATAAGTACATTATGAATAAATGTACCACACTATTTAGTCAAATTCCATGAAGGACAAAAGATAAAATTATATCATGAACACAAGTACATGAAAAAATAACTTAAAAATTGTACGAGTTTCGGAAAAAACATACAATTAAAACAAGAGAAATTAAACTTCAACTACAAAAAAACACATAAATGCCAGTACTGTCTGATATTGAAGGAATTAGAGAGATTGAAAACCTTTACGGATGAGGCGATAATATGAAAATTTGCATATATTATTCATTACCATATATTATAGCACATACGAGTACTATACTTAGTTTTTATGGAAAATCGAACATTCTTTCAAAACCGAGTACTGTAAAAATAAAGTGGATAAAAGCTGGCAAGTCCACACGGTTCAATGACATGAAACACTTTGAAGTGATTAATTAAAATCTCCTCCACAGTATAATGAAAAAGTCAACAAGGTAGTTAACTAACAAGAATATCAATCATTTTGCTCCTACCTCAGATACAATTATTTACCAGAAAACTGCTCACATTAAATTGAAATTAAGGAACTAAATATTTTTATTTCGCTTCAGATAATTTCCCATTTGGAATCACCTAATTAACAAAGATAAATTCATCCTTCAACAGATACGTGGTCATTAACTTACACTAAAGCACATCCATGATCGTGTTGGAACTACTTAGTTCCTAATGAGTGATTCATTACACTAATTCGCGTGGAGCCTTCCGCGGCCAAAGCCCCATTAATCTTCTGGGTGGTGATTGAGAAGCTAAGGTATGATTGCACCAGACGTTGTTACTACTTTTTGGAGGAGTTTCATTCGTAAATAACTGAACGAAACAAGTTAGAGTAACAAGATGCTGTTAACATCTGAATCAAATAATAAAACGTGTATTAGGTAATAACTGTTTAAGTACGTAAGTAAAACAAAAATGGGTTCAGAAAAATGTAGAATCGGTGCTAAATTTTCATTTGTCATTTTATTTCAGAAAATTACATCCCCTACTATTTTCGGTACTTTTTCAAGGATCAAACGTACGGGTTATTCTCTCATCGAGTTACTTCCCAATATTAGAAATAATCTAGTCTCTCGTATTTCTTATTATATCCCTTAATGTGCGTAAGACTCACTCAGATTCCATCTTCTCTTCCTCCATTTATTAGAGAGGAGAAGAAAACAAAATGGAGAAGAATTACTGGCACTACCATTCTCATTCCGTTGCATTGAATCTGTGAAACTTTTGCATGATCACACATAAAGTACCATCCTATTCAGAGTCGCAAGTCACAACCTTGAAAGCCAATGAAGTGTAATTTCTGAGTAAAAATTAATTCTTAATCACGTACAGCATTCTATAAATTATATTTTTATTTTCGAAATATTTTTTATAATTCGTAGTAATTCGACAAAAAAATCGTAAGTCATGTGACCTTCAAAACGTAACTCCTCGGAACAAATAATTCTCGCGATAAATCTGTACGCAACGTGATATTACAACTAATTCCCTATAAATAAGAAGCCTATGACTTTTAAGATCAAGTAACATCATTGGCAAACAAATCGCAAACAAACTAATTTGCTCCCAAGTTCAACAAGACACAAGTCCTTCCTCACAAAGCAACACGTATGCTCGAAGGCAACCGGCGTATTTCCAAGGACGGACCCTCTAACTTACTCAGTGGTCTGAGCTATAACAATCACTGAAACTCAGTCACGCACTCTCCAACCACCGGCGCTGTGCTCAGGCGCAAAATGTTACAGCGTCGGCGGTCTCCAAACTTAGCCGAAACTTACCTCGTGCTGCGCGAAACGACCGCGACGGACGGCGGTGGCGCTACCAAAGGAGGCGGCGGCTGTTGCGGTGACGCCGATGGTGCTGCACCTGGTGGCCACAACGCCGTGTGCTGTCGAGGTCCAGTTTCGGTGAGCTGCGGAGCGCTGCTGGAACTATGAGCGCGCGACTGCCGAGAGCGCGCCGGGCCCACTGGCGCCTCCAGGCGCGCGCGCTACCCGCCGCATTTGCTATTCCCGCCACCACCACCGTCGCCAGAGCCGCGCATGCGCGCGAAACTACCCTTGAAAAAGCGTCGGAGGACGACGCGACGCGGCGAAGTGGCGACAACGGAGGCGTGGTGTAAATGAAGTAGCACTTCGACTGAGGAAGTTCGCTGTGCACTCAGCTGAATGTTCTGGTTGTTACGCAACGAACGAATTCTAGTGAAACCTCTTATGGAAAACGAATCATCGATGAAGTATGGCGTAAATTCTTCTTGTGTCATTCAATATAAATACTTTTATTATTTACTATGAATATTTAGGGGCAAATAGAAGAAAATGATAACTAATTACTCAGTAAATATGTTTCTACAATGCAATGTAAATGGAAGTTGATGCGTTATAAATTATAATGGTCTCTCCAATTATAACTTCTCTTCCTAAAAAGTAAATGGTATATACTCCTTCATTCTTTCTGCGGAGGTCAAAACCCTAATATTTATTAGCAAAATAAAAATAGCAAATAATATCGCTTTAAAATATGAAAGCTGATTCATGAGCTGAGACGTGGGAGTGATAACATGGAGTTGCCGATGCGTATGACGCAGTAGTCATGAATTATTTTTGGTTAATTTTGTCACTCTTGGAAACAGAGATCATATAATGCAGGGTTCGGCAACCTATGACCCGAGGGTCACCGAGTGACCCATTTGATAATTCCAAGTGACCCACTTCAGTTCCGAAAATGACGTATAATATATAAAAATAAATTATAAAACATAAACATGAAACAAACATTTTGAGAATTAAAAAATTGAAAATAGATAATAAGAACAACATTTTAGTTCGATTACCATGGATCTTATACACATAAGTGTTTATGTATATAAGATCCATGTCGACAATATCTCTGACCCAAACGTCTCTTTAATACTCACATTTTGGTTGGTTTTGACCCGCGGCCAAAAAAGGTTGCCGACCCCTGATATAATGTATCACGGTAAAAGTCAAATGACCCTCATTCTCATTGAAACCCAAGTAATCTAGTTGGACTTCAGGGAGCTCGGAGCGAAGAATTTATGTAATTCGAAAATCTAGATGAAGATAATAATAGTTCTGTACACGGAATGTGGAATGACAAATGGTAGGATGTTAACGCTGAATGCAGACCAAATACTTTTCGCTGGTTACGTTTAAGAAGTATTGTAAACTTAATTTAGCATATATCCCGCAAATCATGTTGTTCCATTATATACTAATGAATTATCCTTACCAATGTAATGCGGGTATACGTAGTTTCACTAAGTCGCGACGATAATCGAATGAAAAATTATCAGTTACCTGGCATGGAATTAGCATTTATAAGATTTATACCGAATGGGATTCCCCAAGATATATTCGTCTGCCAATGATTTCATAGGATTATAAGCAAAGGTTTTTTTATTTTATAAATATGAACGAGTGAAACGTAGTAAAAATTTAACAAACTATACTTAGTAGTCGAATAATTTGATCTCTATATAACTGAAAACGCCGGTTCCAGATCTACTCATGACAATGAAATTTAAGAATTCAATATCTTTTCATTGGAGATAATAAACATAGACTCGAATGTTCCCGTGTAATATCTTTTGGGCCTTTTCCCATGCTACATGGTCGAGTATGTACATTGATATTCGGCCACGTTTGATTCGGCCATGACGGCCACTCGCCATTGATAATGACAACCTTGATGACGACAAGTGTTCGGTGGGAAGATATTGTACGATGGAAATAGTAAATGAACGGTATTATCCTGGCCCGGGTTTTGCTCCCGTTTTCCTCCGGGTAGAGGCGGATTTCTTACACAGGTTCTCTAGGCTTTGTCTAGGGGCGTGTTTATTGAAACAATAAATCGTGAATTTAGTGTTATTTCTATTCTTATGATTTTTAAACACTATACTCAGAATAAACTAGAGTTCAATAATAATTTGTACATGTAAAATAAACCTTTTGTGTTAAATTACAAACATATTAACATTCTATTAGTATGATAACTCGCAGCTAACTTTTAATTTTATCTAGGAATTTTTGCTGAAGTTTTTGAATCCGCCTCTGCCTTAGGACCCTTGATCGGAATTGATGGGATGGTTCCTTGCTTGCTTCCGAAGAGTAAATTAGTTTATTGTCCTCCACGTGGTCATACGCAGTTTGTACTGCTTTTTGACAAAAAAATGTATTATATTATTATTATGAAAAAGAATATCACTACCATCATCATCTCAGTGGAAATAGAAACCACAGTTTTTAGTATCTATCTCGCATCCTTACAAGTAACTTCGCATGACTTGCGTTAAAGTAGCGCGTGAGAATTAACGAATAAACAAATGATCATGCCAAGTTTTTACTTTAACCTATCGTATGAAAATTTGCAAGAAGGTAACTTTAAAACAATATCTTTTGTGTTCAAACGTTTTGAAGCAAGATTCTGAAGCCAATTTGTAACCAATGAGAGTTCCATAAATAAATAAATAAATAAATAAATTTATTGTCAAAAAACTGTACAAACTGCCTATGAACACGTGGAGGACAATAAACTAATTTACTCTCTGAAGCAAGCAAGGGACCATCCCATCAATTCCGATCAAGGGCCCTAAGGCAGAGGCGGATTCAAAAAATTCAGCAAAAGTTCCGAGATAAGATAAAAGGTTAGCTGCGAGTTATAATACATATATAATGTCAATATGTTTGTAATTTAACGCAAATATGTTTGTAAATTTTCATGTACAAGTTATTATCGAACTATAGATTATTCTGAGTATAGTGTTTAAAAATCATAAGATCAAAAAAACACTAAATTCACGATTTATTGTTACAATAAACACGCCCCTAGACAAAGCCTAGAGAACCTGTATAAGAAATCCGCCTCTACCCGAAGGAAAAACGGAGAAAAACACGGGCCAGGATGGAAAAACCTGGGCCAGGATGGATCGTATATGAGAACCAATTATATGCTTATCCGTAAAAAGAGCAGATACATAGTTCATTAAATAAATTATTTAATGCATAAATGTTAAATGCGTGAAACTCGCGGAAGTGTTATAAAAAATGTTCAATTAAAAGTTGATTCAAAGTGTTTATGAATTTGAATTTCTTCTAATTTTTTAAATATCCATAAAATGATAACATTAAAAGATGTCTTAAAAGTGTACATTTTATTGAAAGCATGAATCTGGTTAATTTATAAAACGCTTACTCTTCTCACATAACTAAGACATCCTACAATGGACGTTAATATGGTCCATTATATACTCAAATTAAATAAATAATTGAATAATTGAAAATTTGCGACCTTTAACTTCAACATTAAGTCGAAACGTTGTGAGCTTTAAATCGCAAAATATATACTGTTCGAAAGGTCATAAGTCTTTAATTATTTCATTAAGACGTCCTTCACTCATATCTAAAAGTACCTGTTTTTTTCGGTCTCTGAGCAACCTGAACTTATTTATGAGTTAAATTTTTTTAAACTATAACAAATTTTTAAAATTTTATTTAAGACGTTTTGCGACATCTTATCTCTTTTTTGGTATCAGGGACACGTAAAATGGATATTTCTGTCGAAATATCGAGATCGAAAATTTTGGCGATTACAGTTCCAGTAATCCACGGACGTGGGATAGTAAAAATCAACAATAAAACATGATATAACATATACTACACGTAGTGTACAGAAAGTATTGTTGTCATTTAAATATCCATTTTGGGAGACCCTGAGATCGAAAGAGTGTTTTTAGCGCGACGTCCGTCTGTGTGTTAGTATTGCGCACCAATTCTGGCTAAATGGTTGAGTTAATTTCATTAATATTTTGTTTTTAGAGTAGTATTTACTTGTTGCCGATGTACGTGATCTGATATTCGAAAACTTTAATATAATGGATTCTTGCTATGATGATCAAAGTACATATTCAAAAATTTCTCGAATACGGCAGCAATTTTTTTGTTTAAATTTTAGGTACAGACGATATAATTAGTATTATTTTGCTTAGATGATTGATATAAATTTAAAAAATAATATCTTTTAGCCACATTTCCACATTTATGCACTATTTTAAGAAACTTCAAAGCTATTTCGAAGATTAGATGTACCAAGAATAAGAATAATACAACTTTTGCAAACTAAAATGAAAAATATAATGCTGATAAAATTGATAGAAAGACTGAAAACCCACTCATGATACGATAATGCTCTGAAGGTGTGCCTACAATTAAATTATTTTTAGGTAACACGTATTATTCTTTTTATATGACTGAGATAGTGTAAAACGTCTCGAAATAATATTCAAGAAATTATAGAAATATAATTTCAAGAAATAATATTGAAAAAATTATAGAACATGTACACAATGTAGCCAACGCTTTTACTTCACCATTATCCATAAGAGTAATAATAAGAGTACCTCGCGTTCTGTTGACAAGGTATTCGAAATTGAATCCATTGCCAATCTCGAACAACAATCAATTCACTTGCACTTGCAGGCGTTGTTCTGTTCTTTCTGCATCGAGCGTGTGGAACGAATATTACTTTGTGTCTTTCTTTGTTGTGTTATTAACGTGTATTTCTTTACAGCAAATAGTCGCTTTTGTGTCTTCTATTATTATTTGTTTGGATATTATTTTAATTCTTTGTGACTTCGCTTTTCAACAATTTATCATAGACACAGCTTAATTATTTTTTGTAATTCATTTTTCAGTGATATTTGGAGTAGTGGCATCAATCTCGTTTTATTTTGAAACGGTGAATTTCTATTATTATATCGCTCGGAATAATATGTGGTGGTTTCATTTATTAATTAAGTTCGCCTTTAATTAATAAATGGCCACTAAATGCAGTCTTGATGAGGGATAGAAGACCACGGTTTGTACTAAGGGAACCCAACAGTGCATTATCAACGCGTTTGTCAGCTACCGGAAAGAAGCAAAAGAAGAGGATGTGTGTGTGACGAAGACAGATTTAATCAGAAGAGTTGCTAGAACTTTGTTTGTAAGTTTTAAATGCATACCATCTGTATTTTTTGAGACAATAGAGACACATTTATGTAGATTTCACGTTTTAGCTCTCGCAGAGATCTACATTCTCAAGTGGGAAAGGAACGAGATCGTGGTTACACCTGTGAAGAATAGAAAGCGATCAAAACCCATTACTGGTATTGATGGGTTTGCGAGAGAAGCAATTGGCAGCATAGTGTACCAGCATTTGCAAAAAGGTTAGAATCCCGAAATTACTTATTGCATGTTAAAGCTATAAGTTTTATAATGACCGTAAATAATAATAATATTAAGTGACGAATAAAACATATTTTCAGAATTGCAATAATATTTGTTGTAATATGGCGTCAAGTTTTTTTTCGAATCTTGATGTTACCAAAACGTTATATTTGGCCTTTTATATATTTGTGAATTACATTTTGCAAGACACCATGTAACTGTAAAGAAATTGTATGGAGAAATTAGAAATGATGACACTATTGTTTTTTGTGGATCTGAAAGTTCTCTTAAAAGAATTTTGAAGGATTTAGGTTTTAAATGTGGGAAAGGTGAAGGTTATGCCATCTCAGGGAATCTGATGTATTATTTCCAAGAGGCATATTTTCTTGAGAGAGTACTTGAAGAATAAGAATAGTGCGTCTTTTAAATTAGGTATATTTTTGGATGAGACATGGATATTTGTGAATGGTTAACATTTCCTTACATTTATGCTATTATATCTTCATATTCTTTGATCAGTCACAGCTTATTTATGTAAATAATTTTCCAAATCACTTCTCGTGTGTTTTCCCCACACTTATTTCATGTCATAGAATTTAGTCATTATTATGTTTGTTCTTGCGCGTCTTCACATTGTGTATAATTATGTAATGTAATAGGAAAACGTTGTCACACTTGGATGGACCCATCGTCATTTAAAGGGATTCTTCGTAGACCTGACGAAGGCGGTCGTATTGTTATTTTACACGCTGGCAGTGTGAATGGATTTGTACCAAGTATGGATGTGTAATAATCTGTTATTATTCTTATTTTCCATATGGAGTGTACTAACTTCTTTGTTTAGATGTGGGGTTAATCTTTCATACCTCGTTGAAGACTGGTGTGACGTAGTGCTACTTCGACTCCAGTGTTAAGTGAAAAAAACTGTAATTTCAATGTTAACATGTAGGTTGCCTCAGTTGAAAATACTTTCATCAAGAAGTGATTGCTTAACGGAAACTGATCTCTTTTGAAAAGTGAACGGGACGCTTCTGTACCCTTCGGGTGACGCATGTTTATTGTTTTGAAAGTTAAAGTGTTTCTTCGCTCGCCTAAGCGTCGGTAAATCTATGTTTGTAAACAAGGGGGATGCTTCATGATGCCTCGGGGTCTCACATAGCAGAGTGGTGAGTCCAGGCGTATGCCAAAAATTCCGATCCAGGGTGATCGCAGAGAAGCCTGAGTGTTTCTGAGAAACCATGTTGTTGGTTTTGTAGAGTCGCTGAGGTGACTTGAGTTAATTGCTTTATTGAAAGCATTGATATATTGTGTGATATTTATTTCATTATTTAATTAGTATTTGTAGAGTCGCTGAGGTGACTTGAGTTAACTGCTATATTGAAAGCATTAGTATTTTGTGTGATATTTGAAGTTTAATTCATAATCAAAGTGATATTAGTATATTATTGGATATTTGTTTCCATTTCATCACTTAACTTGATTTTTGTTTGAATTTCAATTGAACTTTGTTCTACAGAACAAGCAACCTTTTTATTCAATTAAATTTTATTATTATTGTTTAATTGCGTGTTTGGTTTTCCCCGTGGACACGGGGTGGTGGCAGCGGTACCTTTACCTGCAACTTAGCGACTTACAGTCGCTGCGTTGCGTTTCGGTGGTTACAACTTGGTTACAACTGGATAAGACTACCATGGTGCAATGAATGGAGAGAAATTTATAAAATTGGGTCCAGGAAGCATTTATTCCTGCTATTAGAAATATGGGACCGTGTTTAATTATTATGGACAACGCTCCATATCACTCCAGATTGTTATATCCAACTCCCACAACCAAATGGAGGAAGAATGAATTACATGAATAACAATATTCCTTTTTTTTTCATTAACTGTTTCATAGACAAGTTACGATATATCTCTTTTGTTTTGTCTTTTTGGCAGGATTGGTTAAATAAGAAATATTCGATCCAGAAACATCTGTGAGTGAATTGAGGGTCATTTGTAAAGTACATAGTGAGAGTATTAAAAGGTAACAACATACTATTTTCTTCATATTAATAGTATTGCATTCTATTAAGTATAGTTATTGCAAATATTGATATTGTCTGAATGTTATTTTCTGTGCTAGGTTTATTTGATGGAACAAGTTTCTGGTGTGTGCATTTGTGATTGGCAATTTGTTCTTAAATGAAAAATTCTGATCAACATGTATACAGTTGATGAAATGTTAAAGAAAGAGGGTCATGAAGTTTTAAAAACTACCTCGTACCATTGCATCATTAATGCGATTGAGCATGTGTGGTCCGATGCAAAGAGGTTTTATGATAAAAATGTAGTATCGAGGGAATGTCGAGGTTTTGAGCTGTCCAAAATGCTGTGGGAAGAGGCACTGAATCAGGTTAACATATATTAGAATATTTCATGAAATTTGATATTAGAATAACAAAACTCCTGTAGTAAGTGTTTTTTGAAAAATGTGTTGTGAAAAATTAATAAACATATTTAGGTAACAGTAGAAAAATGGGCCATTATGTTAAACATGCAGAGGCTGCAATAGAAGAAAGCTATGAGGAGAACACAAGATTGGGTCAAAAAACTATCCCTAAACAGGACCCGAAGGTGCCCCAGGGGGTTCGCGAAGGATAGTGTTCTGCAATTTCTTGACCTCGGCACTAGAAGGAGACGTGGTCAGTATTTCGCTCCGACCGGTTTGACCCCAGGATATCCCATAGTACTCATTTTACAACAGACTGAGTGGGTCTGGGAGTCAGTCTGGATGTTGAGGTGTGATGAAAAATCCCCACCTCACCGGGGAACTCCGGTCATCCAGCCAGCAACTCAACGCTCTACCCACTGAGCCACACTGAATCCACACAAGACTGTGTAGGAATTGTTATTAATCATGGAGACAGTGAATGTGAACCTGATTGTGATGAAGCAAGTGATGGTGTGTGAGATGAAGTTTTAGCAGAACCTCTTCCCATTCCAGGTTCATCAGGTGTTTTAGTTAACAAGGTAAAGAAATACCACATTATATAAATAAGCATAAATTATGTGATGAATGGAATTCATTGTTTATCTACCATTCTTATTTGAAACAGATCTATATTAACTCAGTAGAACCTCATTGATCAACATCGAAATAATGAAGTTTAAGTAAGTAAAAAAATTTCTATTCTGTAAATGATATGAGGTTGTATAAATATTTCAAAAACCATTATTTTTTTAGAACACGGTGTCAAGCTTACTTCAGTTTTATTAGTGTATATCATTGTAAGAGAACAGGTATGTTTCAGTTAAATCTATAAGATTGAACATGTACAAAGCAACAAAAAAACAACAATTTTTGTCTTTGCAGATAATGGTGTCTCGATTACGGTTTTGTTAGTCTAAAAATTACTGTACTGTATTGGAAGAAAGGCGTAAGAATAATTTCCTTAAGTACCGTTACACTGATTAAATTCATAAATAATTCAGGGTTTTCTTGACAGATACGATCCCCAAATTGTGAAGTAAAAATTATATTCTCCATTATACTAAATCAGTAAGTACGATGGACCTCCATTTACGGCTCTGGGGGTAACTTCCCAGAGTCGTTGCCATTTCCTGTTTGAGTTCCTGCTCTTTTGTAATGTGATAGAGTTCACAGAAATTGAGAATCAGAATAATGAATTTAGATATTACTAATTTTTCATGATTTTTATTTAGTATTGTGCATGGTACATAGAAAAGCAAATAAAGGTTTCTTTCTTGTGTTCCAATATATATTTTTCATAATTGATGTAATGGTCCCTTCCTTGCTTCTGGAGAGTAAAGTAATTTCCATGTTGTCGTACGCAGTTTGTAATGGCTGCTTGTAAAATAAATTTATTGTCCTACTGTGTACTATTTGTATGATTGTCTCTCATGATTATGTAATAAATGTTCAGAACAATTTTAACTTCAGGTTTTATTGTACCTTCAATCCATCAAAAATTAATTGTCTCACATTCTTTCCCAAACATTTGTGCTAGTAATTAATTTAGATTTATTTAAATTTTCGGTAAGTTATCAGTAAAACTTGAGAGTAAATTCAGGATACATGATTTTGAGTAGTAAGGTTTCTTATTTCTTCTTTAATAGTGTCCATTCTATTGAACACGGTTTTCCCGAATTACTTCGGTTTGCCTCGTAAGTGAAAGATGTAGCGGGACGCTTTAACCTCAAATTATCAGCTGATGAGAATCACACTGTGGACCGTTACCTGTACGCGAGTGAGTTTCAAGGATTTGTTTTGTAGAGGTTGGCGATTTCTGTAAGGCAAACGTATTAAATAATTTTAGGCAAATTATCGTGACTTTTAGTATAGGAAGAATTGTGATTCGATCGAAAGAATTCGATCCCTAGATTTTGGCGGATGTATTTGTAAATGTCGCTGGCAAGAGATTTCAACGCAGCAAATCGTGTTTTTTCAAATAACACGGCGTTTTAGAACTGTCGTTTGTTTTAATCCCTGTGGTAGAAGAATAACAGTTTTTTTAGGTAACCTCGTACCAACCGCTCTGCTACAGATTTGCGACGTACCGAGCACGTCGGGCGGTGTTTAGAGAACAAAGAATCACCTATCGTACCAGGAACGTTGCTCTTCTTTATGGACCTTCACTAGCCTCGCGTCGTATGGTGTGATATTAAGTTGAAGTTATTTTTAAGGCGTATGTTTTAATTATTTTTCTTCAAGATATTTTAAGATTAAAGTATCTTAAAAATATGAAAGGAAAATTTTAAAGCTTGTGGCTTTTTCATAAATTTTAAAGTTGTATTAATACTTACACCTCAAGGTTTTAAAATGTGTATTTCATATTTTAAGAATATCTACGTTTATGAACCTTCTAATAACTTGCACTTATGAAAGTTACCAAGGAAGATACATTTTTAGAGTTATACTTTTTTTATTTTCAATTTTATTGAACATAATATTTTACTTTTAAATGCCGCATTTTTAAACAAAAAGCTTGTTTCATAAATTGTATGTCTATTTTATTTGCAATTTAAGATTTTTTTGAAACTCAACAATTTGCGTTCATTTTGTTTTGTGCTTTTCAGCATAAGATTTTTTTATTAATATGCTTGGTATAAACGTAAAAAAGGTTCTTTACGTTTATTTTATTGCTTGGCAACTGTATCTCTACACCCCACCACTTAGCGGTTTATGTCACGATCCAAGAAGGAGGATGTGTGAGAACTCCAATAACATCATTTACTAATACTTGTCCACATTCTTTTATTAGTTGATCATATCTCGACTAATCGCACGATATGTAAGATTGACGGTTTTCCCACTGAAATGCAGTGACCAAACTAGGATTTTTAAAATGTAAAACAACATTAAAATAATTAAAATGTAAATTCACACTTTGTACTGAGTGATAAAATAATTAGTGATTACAAATTTACATTTTTAATCATCTATTTATTGAAGATGATGTTATAATAACATAATGTAAGAAAAGCATTTTCGAGAGTATTTTCATTTTCTTGCTTTCGAACCCACGAAAAAAAATTTATTTTTAGTTTTAGATTTTAACGCATTCTCTTAAAATATAATAATGAAGTATTTATTACTTCTATAAAGCAAGACTATTTTTTTACCTGAATAATATGAAAGTTACTACTTTTCCCTTGTTGTAAGCTAGTTTCAATCGGTTTCATATCCAGAACACCAATGAAGAAACTCAAACATTGGTGAATGACCTTTTTATTTTGTTTCTGCAGGTGTTTTATAAAATTTTGAAAAAACCTTGGACAAAAATATAAATATGAAATCCATGTCTTGGAAATTTCTATCAGTTCCTGTCGTTTTACTTACCAAATCAAAAGAAAATTGTAAGGAAAAAACATGAGAACTGGGAATTCATTTATAGGACTGCGATGTTAGGGTACACTGTTCTGGTATCAGTAACATTTTTTTGTTTAAATTTACTATACAATGACATTGATTTTGTGCATAGTAAAAAAGAGACCAATCAATATTACACAACCTAGAAACAGACAAAACACAAAGTTGAAACTAAAATATAATAAAACTTCATTCATTTAGCTGCAGAATCCAATTGATAAAACTGTACCTGCGGCAAAGAATCTGATAACATTTACTAATACATAAAATATACGGTATTCAAACCTCAATACAAATAACATTTCTAATAAGATATTTTTAGAAAATACACGCATTGAAAACTCATGAGGGATTTTACCCAAAATTCATAAAACTTTACTCAGAGAAAATGTAACCCAAGGGAAAAAGACACGAGAACACATTGTTTATTAGTTTATGTACTTTGATATTTGTTATAAGATATTTGATTTGTTGTTCTATTAAGTACTTTGTACAGCTAAAAATTCAATTTGTAAGATGTTTAGTTTTGATTGCAGATTATTTAATGTACATATGAGAGTATTTTTATAGCCTTGAGTAAATTATTTTATAAAATGTAGTCATTAATAAATAATTTTAAGTTACAGTGAGAATCTTAAATTTTATATTTTCAGTATTATTTTTGTTAAGTTGGGAAGAGTCTTTTCATTTTTTTTCTAGAAACTGTGTACAATATGTATAGTGTATTAATTTACTTAAAACAGTGAACACTTATCCATAATTGTACCACAGCATCAAAGTCAATTTGTGTGCAGCAGACGCCCGTGTCATTTTCGAAGTTGTTTTGTGAATCTAATCTCTTTAAACTGGATGTCGAGGTCAGATAAAGGTTTCCTATAGAATTGTATAATTATCTTGTATATATGTATTTTCGATTCGGCTAACGAAGGACCACGATAACGAGTGTTAATAAGACTGTACGAGTTTACTTCCTAGACACATTTTAATTCTTTGGGGGAACAGCGTCCAGACAGAGTCTAGATTGCTGTATCCGGGTATTACAACTACGGTTGTTTTCATAAGTCACAGTTATTTAAACTGAGACATGGATATGAAAAGCTACAAATTTTATATTATTACCCCGTCCCGGGATGACTTGGTGACGAGCAATCACGCTGACACCGTAGCCACGACAGCGACAATTATCTTGTATTATTTTGGAAATAAACACCCATCTATCTAATCTATATATCTGTCTATCTATCTGTCTGTGTGTCTCGTAAAGCAGTGGCGGAAAATAAGTTTATTGTCCTCAACGTTGTCATAGGCAGTTTGTAACTGATCACTGAAGAATAAATTATTAATTAATTAATTGCCAGTTTATCTGACTTGATGTTGGTTCAGGGCTTGTACACAGTGTAGCCAACGTTTTTTCTTCGCCATCATCCGTAAGATTAATGATAAGTGTACATCACGTAATATTAGCAGTACTTTCTGATTACTTTAAACTTAAATTTGTCGCCCACATCGATCATCAATTCAAATCACTTACCCTTGAGGCGCTACTCTGTTCTTTCAGCGTCAAGAGTGTCGAGCGAATATTACCTTGTGCCTTTGTTATGTTATTAACTTGTATTTTTTGACAACAAACAGTCGCTTTTGTGACTACTATTAATATTTATGTAAATATAATTCAAAGTCGGCAATTTGAGTTAGGCAGCAATATTGAACTATTTTTGTTAAAGTTCCATGACTTGGAGTATATTCATGCAAAGATTAAAGTGTTTTGCATGTAACACTAAACACCTGTCTTGCGTACAACTTGAAATTCGAATATAACTGTCAACAATAATGTTGAATACATACCACAAAACGAACGCAATCATCGTAAATATCGTTGTTTTTCACAGTAACAGTAGAACGACTGAAGCATGTTTTGCCCATTGTTATTATTTCTCCTTATAAATGAATGTTTCGTGCTATTCTAGTGAAGAGGATACTTTACCAATGTAAGCGGAAATCTTATATTCTTTAATGCGAATAAAGTGTAGACTTACTACTACATATCCATCACTTACACGAAACTTTGCTGAAAATAGCCAACTAAGGTCACTGTGCGCTCTGGCGGATGTAATTCAAACAAAAAAAAATCTTAGGTTTTACCACGAGCTCTCACAGCGTGGTTTAAGCTACGTGAACTTGGTTTGGTTTAGAGAAATTTTTTTGTGGCTTATCGTCTCTGTTTCCTATTACATTGTATTATTTACTATCACTACTTATCTAGTACAAATTTTACACCTATGTTCGACACGCAATTCACACCTCCTCCCCTAGTATAAGCAATACAAAAGTATATAGGCGCTATTGTAACAGCCGATAGTTTTGTAATATTGTTTTCATTTCATAAGCCTCTTAAAATCTATTAATACGTCGATTTTCAGCTTCTTAGAATAATTATGCTTAGCTGTAACTTCTTTATTAGACTGCTACGAACTTAACGAACGTCCAGTTCGTGTAATTAGGTAAATATGAAAAACACGATTTTATAAAATAATGAGCAAAGTTAGATCCACTGAGATTTCACGATGGGTCTTCGCCATAGAGATTTCACGATGGGTCTTCGCCATAGCGATTCTCTGCGGTGTATCTAGACAAGTTCAAAATGTGCTTCAATGGAAGTTAGCTTTTATGGAGACGTAACCTTCGTTTCAAATTTTTAAGTATCTTGTCACTTACTTCATATTCACATTTCATCAAAAACTATAAAATAGAACATGTGAATGGCTCAAAATTTACTTAGGGGTATCATATTTATTCAGTGCTGCATTACTGAACTTTCATTGGACAGCTATGATATGTCTTTTCGAAATAATAAAGGGCTAGAGTGATATCTACAGAATTGCATTCTAAGAAATACAGAAAATGACATTCACTCAATCGCTGGACAATTTATTGTGACAAATGAGTGGATTGTCTGGTTTTTGAGGCCAGGTTGTTGTCTGTTGTCCACGGCAAAGTTATATATGACCTTAAGATTAAACTATTATTATGGTTTTAGTCCATTCAAAGTCTATACATGAAATAATCCCATGATTTGCAAAGGGATTCTCCAAATTCTTAAATTCCATTTCACGAATTTCCAAGAGACCTGACAGTGATTAAGTTTACCTGCCATCTGATGCGTGTGATAACTGTGTGGTACTGATGTCATTTAACTTTTAAAAAATGATTGGTTACTTGGCATGATCATGAATTACTTACGGCCAAAAAAGTTGACATCATTTCTAGTACTTCGTTTGATTGAACGATGAATATCACAAACAAATTTATTTAAAACATTAAACTCTTAAAAGGACAAATTACTAGAAACGTGGGTAGATATTGAGTCGAGAAAACTCTGTATACAAATACAATATTTTATTCGGGAATATCAACATTGTGCAACATTTATTTTCTACTATTTTCTGTCAAGACTTCAAATTAACATTCCTTTGGGTAGTTTTTGTCATGTTTGCCGTCTGTTATACCAGCAGAACACAATTCATCGAGACACATCAGTTGACCATTTGAAACAATGGAAAGGACCAATTTACTTTTTATTTAGATTTGAACAAAAGGGAAAATTGCATTCCAAGACTACTCCAATTACACCAACGCTGAGCCCTTCCAACCTAAAAGGGACGGTGTTATGGCGTGTCCTACCATCCCTGTAAACGAAAGCTATACAAATGAACAAAGAAGTCATGAAAAGCAAATTTCCCTAATAAAGTTTTTTGGAGATTGTATTGGCATAAAAACATTTAGTTCTCCAACACACTTTTTATACAATTGGAAGGGAAGAATTTTAACTTAAAGAGAATAATCTCCAAGCTGCCATAATTGTGGATGATATCACAGCATGGTGGCCCCAATACGCTAAAGTGAGAAAACCAGAGGCAGTCCTTCATCTCCTCTGCCGCAAGACGACCTGAGGGGAAAAGAGAAGCAAAACTAAAAATAGGACGTCCGTACTGCGCACACATTCCTACCTAAGGGGATCAAGTTGCCAATCCACCCTCCTACCAAGTATTTATTTGACCACCTCTACTTCCAAAAAGTTATGCTAAAAAATTACGATCTGAAGTTACCAAATTTGTGAAAACTGCCTACCTACACAATTTATCCCCCTATGTCGTATATTATAATTCATGGTGATTTTATATCTTATTAACCCTCCCGAACTTGACGAAACACATCTAGGAAAGTCTGACTTTTAAATACTATTTTATTCTTTTTAGTGGATTACAAATTTGTAATATTCCTTAAATATAGTTTGTTAAAATTAAAGTTGACGTGACTAAAAGAGGACAAAATGTTGTCAAACTTCGTAATCGTAAACGTGAGGACACGGGGTTTTATTTTCGGCACAAAGAGTTAAAGAACTCACCATCTGAGGGGAGGAGATGGCGCTGTACGTAATGTTGCAAAACGAAGTAAGACATGAAGGCACAGGTTTAAAATGATATTAAACATTTCTAAAACGAGTTACAAACTACATTCAATGTGGCGTTCATCGTTTTATGAAAAGAAGTTAAATCCAATTACTGCGTTCTCAACAGTAGTTCTTGGTATATCAGGATGAATGATTTATGTTATCACCATAAACAGTGGCTTGGAGATAATCCAATAACCAGAACCATAACACGAACGAGATAAAAAAAAGCAATGTTAGAAAAAAGGTGTTTGTAATTCTTATCTCCGATTTAGAGATGCTAGTAATGTTTCGACTTTCTTCTCATCCTCCTACCTAAATTTCTAACGTGTCTTTGGCGGTAATTTAACGACCCACCTACCTGCAGAGTCGAATCGATTGTCCCACGTCCTGGCGTCCTTCTATTAACGGTTGTGATGAAGCTCAAGTGCTCAGCGTCTAACTTAAAAACTATGTGCGCTAGGCCATTTCTGTGTTACCTTCTCTTTCCGATAAGTTAACGGATGTGAAGAAGAAGAAACGCGTCCCGAACTCGACTCGAGCATGACCCTTCCAGGAGCGTAGACCTTGACGTTGCGTTCTGGCTTAGTGCAAAACGTGACTTCGTCTTCCACGACAAATGGATGCGTATATGATGAAAGCAACTGCTAATTTACACCTCAGACACTTCACAAAGTAGACATTTACACATTACCAATCACTTACTGCCTAGAGCAACTCATAAATTTTACATGTCATTGGTGTCAAAATATTAATTATTTTATTAAGATAGTACTATATATTATTAAGATATTTCTTGTATACATTTTAGTTCATACAGAAGTTTAATTATTTGTATCGCCCATAATGAATTTTATATGACATCGATCTGATCTAATAATCGTTCTTTAAAAAGAAACTTTAAAAGAATTCCCACCATCTGAAAGTACGTGTGCATAAATTTGAGATGGAGATTTTCATGCGCGGAACTTAAGACCAGAAAGCCAAAAGTTTGGTAAGAGCGAAGAGTTAAAAGCAGATGCGCAACGCTTTGGAATATGTTATGTGTCAGTTACTCGAGACAGCCCGTGATAAGTAATGAGTAAAAGTCCTCATTGTTGAGTGTGTGAGGTGTAAAGTGTGGTGGTAATTAGCTGTTGCATCACACACGTCTCACAAAAACTCCTCAAATAGTATATCTTGATTTAAAAACCTTATATTTAATTGTAAAGACTGAGTATTGTACAATGTTGGATTTCACGAATTAAATATTATATCTTTATACTGTGTTTCCTTGACTCACTCACTAATCACATTTCCAGTACTTTGTTCTCTTAATAGTTTAATGTTTTAAGTAAGCGAAACAAATATAATTCAATTGTAATACTCGCCGTCTTGCCAAATAAACTATCATTTTTAAGAAGTTAAATGACATAAGGACGGACGGACGTAACACTAAAAACACCATTTTCGGTGTTAAGTACATCCAAAAAGAATATATCCGTCAAAATCTCGCGATCGAATTTTTTTCGCTATTTCAATACTTTCTCTATGCAACGTAGGATAAAGTAAAAACACCCATGTATTTGCTATCCAAATGTTTCGTTATCTTTATATTCACCTGATCTCAACAATCCTCATGTATAATAAAATTTTATGAATGTGATACAAATATAAACGTCTCAACTACAGAAGTTGATTATGTTGGCTCAGATAAAGATTTAGTTGGTTGTAGACAAGAATATGTGGCTTTGTATGGTACGAAGAATGGGGATTTAGAAATGAAGAGAAGTGATGAAGGAGGCTAAATATAAGAATGTAGTGCATCGTTAAGCTCTATAATTACACAAAGAATATCGAAAGGTTAACATAGCAAGGATAGAAGTTCTATTTATTTATTGGTCAAAAGCAACAACACCTAATCTCCGATTTATGCAGGCCAAATGAAATATTCAGGGTAAAACACTTTTTTGTTTTGTTTTATTTATAGACTATATTATCCAAAAAAGGATACATCAAGAAAGAAAAGATCATTGGAAAGTTAAGAAAGGTAACAAAATGTAAATTAGTATTATAAAAAGAGGTTTTTACTGTGAGATGTATAGTACTTGCTTTCTGAATTTGTGCTAGTTTTTGTCAATGATTCTCATTTAAATAATATTAGAATATAATTCCTTGTAAGGCGCTTAACGAAGAAGTTTCTTTCGACGCCAAGAGATAGAAAACTTTCTACTAGTTATGTATAACATCAGTTCAACCTTCCTGAGATTCCTCTCTGGCATCGTACAAAAATATTTCAGCACTTTTACAAATACAACATATTTTTTGAGCGAGAAATAATGAAAACTACAGGATATATACTAATTTTTCTACTTTCCTGTAATAACTAAATGGATATTTCTTCAATTTTTCATTTCATTATGATTTATTAAAACTAAATTATTGTGCAATGTATATGTGTATATATTATAACATTTTAATTCATAAACAAATCTTTGAATTAAATTCCCCAGAAATGTTATAATGGGGGTATTTTATTTTATTTGAATTAAGAAAATTTCAAAACGTTTCGGAAAACACGCTAAAGAGAGAATTCTTAGTCAGGAAAGTGTTCAAAAGTAGGATTGTTGTGTTTTTGTCTCCAAGCTAGTGGGAAGAGAGAGTGGAGATCTGGGACCCTATTCTGTATCTTCTTCGGTTTGTACCGAGGATTCGATTCGGTTGCTCAGTCGAAATCTTGTTGAAGGTTCGACTCGCTACACGAAAATGGTCTTCTGTAAGCCATTCGAGAAGGATTCGTTTCGTTCCGAGAGAACTTCGGAAAGTTTCGGAATGTCCGACTGAAGGCGAGGCAATAATGCCGCTTCTCTGTACTCTGACCAATCAGCGAGACGCATCTACTGAGCAGAAAGCAACGAAAGAGAACGCCCCCAATGTCTGTTTACTAATGTGAACTGCCAATTTCAACATGGCGCATCTATTTAGATTTTGTTATGGACATAGTTATTACTAAATAATAGTAGACAATGTCATAGTGGAAACAAGACCAGCTTCAATTGCTTATTGCACGTAACAAAAATTGAAAATTTGTAAACATCGAGGTCAAAATGACAAAAGTAGTTCAGTTTTTTTTACATTTATTGAGAGGTGTCATACTTTCGTCTTGATATATCCGAGGTAAGCCGAAAGACCTATTATTGAATTTTTCGTTGTTTAATCTATGTAGATAGTGTAAACGTTGTTAATTTTGCATTGTTTTGGTTTTTCAGATGTACTGGAGGTTGGAAATGTTGGGTACCAATACGTGGATTAAATATGAAGGAGACTATTTTCAAACTTCCCAAAGACATATGGTGGTTAAGAGAAAAATATTTATATGGAATGATGTATATTGATCGTGAAGGTTTTAAGGTGACTCAGTTCTGTGGTATACATGTAACATTTTGATGAAGAATTCAAATTCACAGAAGACCTCCCTCTACCAGTCGTAGGACAGGAGGAGTCAAACCATATAAAGATATTCAAAGAATACATTATGTTATATATGGCATGTACCATCAATGATGGGGAAGCTATCTCAAGAAACGTATCTTGTTGTGTCCTATGTGTGTAGTGGAATTGTGCATATACATGTCTGTGAAGTCTGATTGAACTTATTTTTCTTTAGGCATTCGTGGACTTCTACAACAGTGTCTAACTTATTTAAAAGATAGATATCAACAGGTCGAAATATCCTATACGAAAAATAAATTACTTCAGCGTTGTCTTTCAGAAACAAAGCCACTTACTTGCGGAGTACCCCAAGGTTCAATTCTCGGCCCTATACTGTTTTTATTGTATGTGAACGACATGTCATCATCCACATCAGATTGCAAAATGGTTCTTTTTGCTGATGACACTAATTTACTATGTAAACACGCCAACGCCCAAAAGCTTTTGTCTAACCTTTCGACTTGGTTCCAGGCAAATCGTCTCATAGTAAACACTGACAAAAAAGTGTCTATGTCATTTCACAATAGTAATACAAAATCTTTACTCCAGGTTTCCCTTTCTTTAAACGGAACACAATTAAAAATTGTTTAGAATACAAAATTTTTAGGTCTCTATATTCAAGGGCAAATGAAATCGTAACGTTGACAATCTTAATTCCCAATTAAGCAAATTGTGTTACGCATTCCGAATCTTAGTTAACGTAGTTAGTCCACGTTTTTCCCGTTGCGTATATTTTACAAACGTTTACTCCCATTTACGTTACGACATTACCTTCTGGGGTAATTCCGGTCAGACTATTCCGGTAAGACTCGGTAATTCCGGTCAGACTATCAGAATTCAGAAGAGGATAGTTCGGATAATTTGTAAATCTCACCCCCGAAACTCTTGTAAACCTTTATTCAAGGAATTAAATATCTTAACACTTCCCTGCATTTATATTTATGAAACGGTCGTGTTTGTAAAGACCGAATTACTGAAGTGCCACCCTTGCTTCATACGAAACAGTCTCGTTCACGAACACAATACTAGCAATAGAAATAATATTCATCGCCCTAGAGTGTCAAACATTCTTTGCCAAAAAGGACGATATCATTAGGGAATCGTTTTATAATTCCCTGCCCAAGAATATAACAGATATTATGAAATTGACTTTCTTCAAATCCGCGGTTAAAAACTACCTCCCGCACCAGTGCTTCTACAATGTAAAAGAATTTATTGATTTTAATAAAAATTAAATCCGTCTTGTATTTTATCACGCTATTGCTGTAATACTTTTTAAATAACTTATAACAATTTCAAAAACTATTTTCTTCTATTTTCTATGATTGTGTTGTCTTACGGCTCATATTAATTTAGTTTTATGTGTACTCAACTTTGGCACGTTTGTGTACATTAATTCGGTAACCCCATCCCGGCCTGGGTTTTGCTCCGGTTTTCCTTCGGGTAGAGGTGGATTCCTTATACAGGTTCTCTAGGCTTTGTCTAGCGGCGTGTTTATTGGAACAATAAATCGTGAATTTAGTATTATTTCTATTCTTATGATTTTTAAACACTATACTCAGAATAAACTATAGTTCGATAATAATTTGTACATGTAAAATAAATCTTTTGTGTTAAATTAAAACATATTAACATTCTATTAGTATAATAACTCGCAGCTAACTTTTTATCGTATCTAGGAATTTTTGCTGAAATTTTTGAATCCACCTTGGATTTAGGGCCTTTGATCCGGAATTGATGGGATGGTCCCTTGCTTGCTTCCGAAGCGTAAATTAGTTTATTGTCCTCCACGTGGTCATAAGCAGCTTGTACTGCTTTTTTGACAATAAATTTATTATTATTATTAACTTAATAAATGTACACATTTGTGAAAAGAGTAAGTTCTAAGTATGTGGTAGTGGAAAGCATGGATAACCTTATTAAATTTTGTATTTAATCTTGTTTCTGGTGTGTTATGAATGTGTTAACCATAAAAACGTTGTAGAAACTGCAGTCTCATAATACGTTGAGAAGAGGGATTGGCATAAAAAATGACATTCAATTCTAAAATGCCATGCAAACATTACTTAACACTCCAGTGGCCGAAAATTGTTTAGGTTGCTGATAATGTTTAGCTAAACGTTTGATCTTGAAATGTCATCTACCTCCTCCTCTCCTGGTCGATAGCCGATCATTAAACAGTCAACCGCCTCATAGCTCAGTGTTAATTTTTTCACATTTATAAGTATTGCATCCGGCATGTTTGGAGCACTATTGTGTGCCATGTGACCTCTCCCGTTGTAATTTGTTTGGCCATGAAAGACAATTCACTTCCATACATAAATGCACGTGCGTCATATTCCCACGGTTCTACTACTGCCAGGGGCGTGCAGTGTCGGTGCACAGTGAGTCGTGCTCGAGCACTCGTCTTCCCTGTGTACGATCGGTGCCATGAGCGAACAAAACCGTATCGACGTCATCGATGAATATTATCGTGTTGGACAAAATCTTGTCCTGTTGAATAAAAAGAGATGGTTCGTCTACCGATTGCAATCCTTGCCAACTCCGCTTTACATCACGATGGTCTTGTATTCGACTGTTTGCCTGCACGTGTTCAAGAGAATACACGCATTAAGTATCTTCGCTATTGTCTGAAGCATTATAACAGAGGACGCACACACATTGACGTTCCTCCACCCACCCAACGGGATTGTTCTCTCTGCAAGCGAGAGCGTGACGTTGTAAAACCACGAGGTGATCAACTCACGTTAGCAGACGATGACCTCAACACTCTTCCCTGTCATCTCAGCTGGTGTCACCTATTTTAGACAATAACTTCGGATTCGACGACACCTTACACCACCACCACCAGAGCCACATGTGTTTCAAATTCAACATCCCCCACCATCACAACTGCTTTGATAACAACAATTGCTTCATCGACGACCTTCCTCACCACCACACCTGCTTCGCAATTGTGAGGCCGTGCACCACCTACCGTTTCATCTATTGTCTTTCCATTCCACAGTGGGGACCGAGACAATTGATTTGCATCGGTTGTCATCATATCCTCGCTCAAGAAGAGATTAAAAACATCGTTCAATATTTTCACGCGACTGGGGAAACCATCTTTTCGACAACATCTTCTGTCGACTTTCGAAGCTGTCCGATGGTGTTACGTAGCTGGTTGCAACAACAACGCATACGACAACACCTTCCGCATCGTCGAGCGTGTATCGCAGTCTTTTCACACTTTTTTTCTCGTGTTGACTCACGTTTCGTTATGTAAAGAAAGCAGAAAAATGTCGGAAGTGATCACGTGTTCTATTTGTCACAATGACAATGTTCCGATTGCTCATACATACGTCACACCGTGCCAACACCGTTTTTGTATACAGTGCATCACACAATGTACGGCAAGTCATCGAACCTGTCCGATATGTCGTCGATCATTGAATGATGATGAAATTTTGTTAGAAGTGATGAATCGTGTTGCACCATCGCATAATGAGAATTTGTTTGAAGACTATCGTTCTCCACCTCCCTATCTCCACCTCTCAGACGTGACGACGATGATGATGAGAAGCGTGCGGTAGGTGACGCATTCTTCTTTCATGAAGACAGATTATAAACGTCTCTTGAACAATTTATCTATGCTTCAGATGTGTTGCATCAATTTCTCGAATACTCTCCAGCTGATGTGTTACTCCTCTGTCACTCATTGACACGATTCGTACAGCTCTCAAGTCGCGTCGTCTTCAGACGGCTCTGGCTTGTTAAAAGTGTTATCTCAACTATTTTTATCCTATCCACCTTGGATAGCCAACGTCCACGACGCGATAGCTTCATGGATATCATAGAGTGTGCTATGAGAATGTTTCCTCCAACATGCTAAAAAACATGACTTGTTGTGTGTAACATAATAAAAACACTGGTTTCTTTCGAACAACATGTCTTTATTGTGTTGACCTCCTCCTCCTCTTCCTCCTCCCAACACCACTACACCTTGCGATTGACGTCACCCCCCACTCTGGGTGTAGAACGCGCGTGCGAGAGACAGACAACAGCGCAGTACGTCGTCGACCGTCCTCGCAAGCATATCGTGTGTGCTTCTGGCGGCTGCGTCAGCGGGTTGCATCCTGGTTTGCGTAAGTTTCGATTGTGGAATCCGGGATTGCGCAATCGTGTGATGCAAGATTGCCACAGCGGGATTGCGTCATCGCTGTACTTTCACCGACACACCTGTGCACGCCCACTCCCTTCCCCTACCCCCCTTTTCTGCTTTAACCGGCACACATGGTATTCTTATGGAGGAAACTGTTCTAAAACCGACACACTTTTGCAGTACCTTGACACCCCCACCCCCTTCTTTTGGTCGCTCCCACCTCCTCCTTTTTGTTACCACCACCCTTTTGTGTTCTTAAACCGGCACAAGTCTCCAACTGTTGTTGCGACGTTGGGATCGATGCGAAGAACGACGTTGAGATGACTCCATTATACGACGTTGAGACGACTCAGTTATAATATTAATAATGATGATGATGATAATAATAATAATAAATGGGACTCCGTTCCCGTTAATTGTGGCCCATTTCTCTTTGGTTGCAACCCGTATTTTTCGGAACCACATTCGCAATTTCGACGATCCGTCTTTCTCTGCCATTTGGTAGTGGAATTTGGTACTCTACTTGTTCATCTGGTAGTGCATTTTTCGCCAAGAATTAATTTTGCTGAGAATATCCCATCTTTTACTTGTTTACGTAGATTACCATTTTACGTCTACATCATGGTAGCAATAGTTAGACAATGTAATGCAAGGGGATAAAAACTCAGCCATTACCAACTTATTGCAGTGGTAGCTTGCTCGCCTAGAGATACAGAAGACCCTGGATCAAACCAACCGCAGTCGGACTTGCAAGATGGAGGTTGTAAAACAACATTCTTATAGGAATGTGTGTTACAAGCATCATAGAATATGATATTATAAGGTAAGACGATGGATTATATCCATAAAAGTTGTTATAAAAATGATAATTCAACATTTTCAAGAAAGTCATGTGTGGTGCAACTCACGGTAACGCACTGGCTTGAAGTGAACACATTGACTCTTAGTTCTCCGTTACATTGTAAGTTTCTCACAGGATCGTGGGAGAATGAATTCATCTCAACGGATTGTGTTCTACAGAACCAAAAGGCATGTAAAATGGATAGAAAAAAGACTCCTCATCTGTGAATCCCTTAAGTTCACGTCCTAATACCAGGAAGCTGGTTAGAATGATATAAAAACTAAGAAGTAATATTATTGCAAAAAATTTAAGAACATAATGATATAAACACATATTTAAGGTTGTTCTGCCGACGGGGAATTCAGTATTTTAAACGTCTTAAATTTTGTATACGGACACAAGCCTTGATCAATTCTGACATTTAAAACACTCCTTATCTGCCACTTTTTTTTTAGATATTTGCTATTCAATAAACGAATGGAATACATCGTCTCTTATGAGAAATGAACTCATTTTTGAAAGAAAAAAGTACGTTTCAAATACTATAAAAAGATAATTTTCTTTAAAAATGTAGTTGAAAGTCTATATTAATTGTTGAGATAATTTTTCATAGAGGTCACCGGGCATTCAGAAATGATATTAACCTTTTTGCAGTGTCTTGATCGCGGTTTTTGACTAGGAGAGCTGTCCGCCATTGTCATGAGAGTGCCTCGGCAACACTTCACTCGCTTCTCACGGCACTAGACGTTCCATGGCAAGTGCTACTATAACCAAGGAAGAACACGCACATCAACATACATCAATAATTCAAGATAGGTCGGTTTGGAAAACATTTATTGTAAGAAAGCGTTTAAATGCGGCTAATTTTTATTAAAGAGATCTTATTGAGAGATATTTTAAACTTGAAAGACAAAATGTAATTACGTTACTCTAAAACGTATCTCACTAAACTAGTCATTATCATGAGTGATTGCTGCATTATTTTGAATTGAAAAGAATTTTCATTTTTGGAGTGTGATTAAAACTTATTCATTGTTCATCTGTAGTCATTATGTATTACGACTTATAACACTCGATATGCAAGATATAGAAATTATTTTAATGAAACCAACTAAATAGCTCACGGTGACAGGTGACTTAGAATCATGAGACCCCGAATCTGCATGCTGCAAAAGAAGGCAATAAGCAGCGTTGCCAAATAATCTTCGTAGCAGGTCGTACGACTTACTGAGTCAAGTGAGGTCCCATTTTACATGACTCAATAAATCACTATTTTCTACAAATAGGATCGTTATAACTTTTTATTGTTATTCATAAAACTATCTCGCAAGGTAATATAAATATTAACAAAAACGATAATTAGACATTTCAATGATTTGACTAATATTACCAGACAGAACGACTTTAAGGAATTAAATCTTGTATCCTAAAACGTTTGGAGACCTCTGGTATAGTACATAACCAGGACCATAGGTACCGATAGTTGATGCCACGAGTACCGAAGACTTTCCTCGGGACACACCATAAAAATTACAATTTTTATTACTATTATTACTTTGCTCATAAAAAACAAGAATAATACGCATTCTTCTTCTTCTTCTTCCTCCATGGGAATCGAGATGCCACGAAAACGATGATAGGAATACGTTTTCATGGGTAGCATGGAATCGGAAAGTATAAAATCATACGTAGAAATTTTGTTCAGCATCAGAAAGATACTAAATTACTTCTTATTTAGTCTGTTCACTGGGATTGTTTTGGAGTTATTTTCCTGTTTAATGTGTATGGAGGAGGGAGTAGTCCACATCAGTTTACCTTACCCTTCTTTATATGTTTAAAAGTCCTACATAACAAGTGTCAAAGTTCAAGAAAAACGTCCTAAAATAAAAGAAATTACAATATATTAATTTTAGATCTCTTTCTCAAATGATCAAAATGTAGAGAAATCAACACAAATGTCCTCCATGTAGTTGTACAATAAAAACATCCTTATTTTAGAGGAGATAGGTTGCACTAGTTTCCGAAACCTCTCAGTCCTATTAAAAGGTGTAGCTAAGTTAAAAGTTTTCAAGTTATTTAAAGCAATACCTCAATGAGTGAATCATTATTGACTTAATATTTAATAACTCAAGTAATATTCCGAAATTTTTTTAAACATCTTACAAATCGACGAATAACGTAATAATTTTATAATTGTTAAATATACGAGTATTTGAGAGGAATCTCTAACTGCAAATGCAATGACGTTGAAATCCTTAATCTTAGGTTCCATATCATCCCTTTCCTTTATACAAAATGAACTAACATTTCATGAGAACTTCAATGAAGTTCATCTCATTCATGTTCTGCTATTTGTTTATTGCTCTAAAGAAAATACCGGGTACCTCACTCTGTTCATACTCGATGGTCTCGTAAAATATTCACGTAGAAAAGAGTTCATTCAATTGTGTAGCAGTGGTAGCGGTGCTATGGCAACGGAGGATATCTACTTCAGTATTCACGTCGAGTACAAAAATTCAGAGTCCAAAACAAATAATACTTTACAGGGACCTTTAGGGGTGACCGTGACTTATCGTGTTTCTCCTATTCAAAGAAATCGTACCCTACTAATAGCCTGGCAAAGTGAGCCCTACTGACTAATAACCTACCACCAATACCCAATTAATAACCTGGTGAATGGGAACTCTCATTCCTAATGTACATATTTCTTCCGTGCACGCTACACGTGGAGAAGATATGTGATAACTTTCGGTCAGGTGAAAATTGCGACGAGCTGGGAATCGAACCCGGGAATCCTGCTATGATTGCAAGGGTGTTAACCACTACACCACCTGTTCACCTTTCACAACTGTACACCATTTCCACCCAGACCTAAACCCCGGAAGACCTAAACCCAGGAGTCCCGAATTCGATTCCAGGCTCGTCGCCATTTTCACCTGACTGAAAGTTCTCATTCCTAATGTTCATTTGACTGCAAATGAGGTTGTTGATCTTTGTGGAATTCTCAATCACTTCACTACTTCCGTCATCGTACAGAGGGGCCGGCAATTAACTACATAACGCACCCTTGGGAGGGGGTGATATCGTTACACCATATTACGGTATGTTAGGGGAGTATTAGCCTAGGTGATACGTAACGTTAACTTTTATGGGGAGTGTCTTATAAGTTGCTTTTTGATCTTAAAGTTTGTTACTGTAATCCATGTATTCAACCTCCTAGTCAGAACACAGAACAATTAGGATCGAACAATTAAAATAATGTATCAAATTTCCCCCCACATTTTCCGAAAAGCAATGAAACTTATCCACAATGAGAGAAGGAATAGCTAGCGTCACGTAATTATTTGGGGGCGGGATAAGAGGTAGTGTTACAGATGCATTATCGTAGTGATGTAATTATGAAGAGAATAAATCAAATTACAACATGAAAGAATAGTTTCGTTGAAAATTTTCTGTACATTACATATATACAGTTCCCTACTTTTTACTGTTTTCAAGGAATTAAAATATTAATACTGCACATTTTTTTAACGCTCGCGAATTTTCGTACAATGAAAAGGTATTTTTATTAAAACTTTTTATCATACAAACACGTTTTGTTGAGACGTCCAATCGATATAACGAGCACATTGTCTCTCGCGAAAAGAGATTTTCCCTGGGGACTAATTAATATTTCGCTGCCCTGTCATGCTGGTTACATTAAGAGCCTTATCGAACCAGACTTCGCTTGACAGGAACTCGGAGCATAAAGTGAGAAGCAGTGTCGGAGAATCTACGGGGGAAAGAATGTGAGACGCGAATTGGTAATACAACAAATGAACAAGATTTCAGAATAATTAAGTTCCCAACTGTCGTAGAAGGCATGACCCGTCAGAATAGTTCTATTATTTCAATTTAATGACGAAGATTATGATAAACACATTATGCTTTTCATTATTAAGGGAACAGAAAAATCTTTCGCAAGTATTCTTAACCTTGGAATCTTCTGTTGCATTACGAACACTTCCTCCCGTACTCACTTGGTTCCATGGCGGTTTCTCACGATCCCCTTTAAATTCATATACCCGGAGAGTTCAGATAGTATTTTAAAAAATTGCATTTGCTTGAAACCGGACGAATTTTCGATCCTCTTTCCAAGATCCTCGTTATCGTTCCGTGGAAACGAGACGTGGCCTACCTCATCCGAAGACTGCAGCGCTCTCGTTGGGGGGGGGGACAGCATCGGGACCCCCGTCGCCGTCACCGTCGCGTCACGTGCGCTGGAACGCGCGCGCGTGTGAGCACGCCCTGCGCACGCGGGAGTCGCGTGCCGTAAGCTGCCTGCAGTTCGATTGACGTGTCGTGGGGAGCGGGGCGGAGTGAGTAAGGGCTCAGGCGGGACGACTGAGCACGTGCGCTTCGTCGCTGACGAGACCCCCGCCTCTGTCGCTCTCACCTCATCTCCCGCCCGCTTGCCCCGACACCCAACGTCAGCTAGTCCCCTCGGGCGCCCATTCTCCTAAAACCTGGATGAATTTGCATGCATTTCCATGCATTAATAAGCAACGAGGGAGCACCTAGCTTTGGCGCCCATCCCACCGAGTCGCCTCAGCGCCCTTTGATAACACTTGCGAACTTTTCCACCTCTTGTTTCTGCCTCTCCAATTATTTTATACTTTCTGCCAGACATGGATAAAGGCAAGCGGCCATTTCGCTTGACAACGACCGATAAAGTGGGCAGGAATGGGAAGAAAGCGTTTGAGGTCTTTGTTTAGTTGCGTTTGGTTTTAATTACACATTTCTATACTTGAGACGCGCAGAGGCTGGAAAGTGAAGTTCTTGTTAGCGTGACCTATTCCCAAGTCCAATTTAACATGTTCTCGCCACTTTATGAGAGAACTAGCTCCCAGAAATAATACGGGCTTTCATGAAATAGGATTTTCGTGACTTTACTTTGCCAGGAACTTGGGCCAGATTTAAAGAAAATGTTTCATTACGTCGAAAGAACATTCTTCTCAAGTGGTATCTAGATGATTATTATGTGTAGCGTGTCCTTCTAACAAATTAACTCACTGACAATATAAGATTTTATGGGAATTTTTTGTTATGTAATAACCACCTTATATGATCAAAGCTTTCGTGCTCGTTGATTACTTCCTCTTCGAGAGCATACATTGCTCGTTAATTCGTCTGCTCTCAGAGAGGAAGTAATTTGACGAAAAGTTAATACAAACAAATTCGTAGAGAGTTGAATAGAAAAAATAAAAGTACCAATAAGTGATTATTGAACACTTATCAACAATTTATAAATAAATACGGGCACTAATTCTGCGAAAGAATCAATACAAATAAATAACAAATAAATTACAATAAACCCGATTAAATATTTAGCTATTCCATCTAGCTCACAGCTGCTTTAATTTCCAGGAGAATTATACATATCAATGATTTACGATTTTTAATTTTGATTCTTCAAACTTTGGAAATCTTACTCCTTCCAGGGACTAAAATATCAAATAGAAAGAATATTATTTACTCAATATGGAATACATCATCATCATGTTAAAATATATTGACACATCAGTAATTTTCAGCTTCTGCTCTTCATCACTTATTTTATAGAGTGATGCTGCTGCATGATGTACTGGTAGGTCGAAATTCCGACAGAAATAATTCAATTTCTTTATGAGTCAATTTTGCCTTACAATACCTTTAAAGACAGGGGGTCATTCATTTTGTGGCATTATGCTTATGTGGCTTCAATATTCGGACTTCAGGAGGGTACTGCCGTATTGATGGTAAATATGTTTCATCGAATCTTCTGTCGAACTAAATCAACCAGTAGATATATCCGTCGCCTGAACTGCTACTGTCATGCTTGGGTAGTATAAACAGTGTTAGAAATTTCAGGAATTCCTTAAAATGAATTCGGACATCGAGAGGGAAAATCGAACATTCTCCTCAAATTGAATCACGAAAAATATTTTAAACGTGGCGTCTTCGTTTTTCAATATTTGCAATAGAATATAAACCCCACTTTACTTTCGTGGCTCAACAGCATGCGTTAATGGAAAAGACAAAATAATATGATCTATAACGTGGCAAATCTGCAAGAAACCAGTGAATGAGAACATGTCATAAATAATTGTCTGTAATCATTGACATGCATCTCTTCAAAACTAGTTGCATCGTCAATTATTGTTCCAAACCAGTTGAACTCCGGATCACCCGTGTGATAGTTGTACTCTTAAAAAACATATTTATTTACACAACAGTTTTCAAATTACTTTTTAATGCTAACTTTCAGTGAAGATTTGAATGATAACACCGTAATAGCATAGGTTCTACAGAATGATTTTAAATGTCAAAATAGTTGAATGGCACATCCGTGGATTCGACTCATTTTGGACGTGAATTCTTTAAACAATAAATTTCAAGTCGTTGACGACTCCATACGATCATCTCATACTTCATTTTCAAGTCGTTATAACCAAACAATTTATTTTCTGGAAAGTGAATAATTGTTTACAAAAATATACATTAGAAGTAAGGGACGCTTCATCAATGACATTCACTTCAAAATTTAATTCAAAATCATAACTTTTGACAAAGTTTACTTTAAATACTTTACTTAAAAAATACGCTAAATAATACACTAAAATATGTTGCTACAGTACTAAACCAGAAATATTTCAAACTATGTTGAAATATTTTGATGAAGGATATTTTATGGGATAATACATGCAATTTGGAACACAGCGTAGCACAGTGGATAGAGCGCAAGCTGGCTGGCTGGAAGATCGAAGTGCCAATTCCGATGGGGTCATAGGACTAATACTTATGACTCAACATTCAGACTAATTCCGAGACCTACTCAGCCTGGATTCAAATGAAAGCAGTGTTTATCCTCAGGTCTAAGAGCCATATCGTTTCCCCTAGAAATCGCGTAGCGTGTCATTTCCCCAAGAAATCCCCATGAACCACACGAGTGGGGCATATACGTAATATCATCAACGTTTTGACTTCATACTCAAATTAGATTTACAAACTTTCTTTTACTATTATATAAAGCTATTATTCGTTTTAAAGTATAAAACATTTTGCTTTCTGTCTTAGGTTCATCCAGACCCAAAGATATTAAAATGGATATTGCAATAGTTTGCATCAAAATGACGTTCACTTATAAAATGCTTCATTTTTTCGCTGTGGCTACCCCTACCTCGGAAGCACTCACCTGAAGATGCCTGCAGCTGTCGGGCGAAACGTTGTGGAATATTACAACAGATACCCAAAAGATGTCATCAAGAAGATGGCGTTCACTTAATTATCTTGGTATCTGTATTTTGAATTTTGTATCTGGGAACTACAGACGACATGATATGTCATAGCGTTAGTTTCAATAATTAATTTTTAATAAAATAACAAATTTATTTTAGTTGATAGTAAATGAATTTGATTTCGCTAATTAATTTCTTAATAGGTGAACTGTTAACTCAGGTGCATTCTTCAAGCGTCTTTTAAATTAACATGGCAGACACTTAGAGGAAGAATTATTCATGATCGGGGAACAAATATTTAAAATGCAACAAACAGTACTTCAATCTTAAATTTAGCTGCATGTGATGTGTTTGAAAGTGTGTCTGTATATTTGAAGGTCGAATCAAACCAAAAAGAATTTTACCCAACCATTCAAACAGGGTATAAATTAGCGTTTTCTGTGTCGAAGTGGTAGGTTTTGCACATGCATCATGTAACTAACAACTTGAACTACGAATATTGTATAATAGATATGTTTTTGCGACAATGTCTCCCAAATAATTCCGCTTAATTCACCAATGTTTCAACAGTTCATAAGATACCATGCCATTTCAAGGATGGGAGGACAAATGTGTTTCGAGTTATAATCTCATTAGTTGAAGAGTAACGAGATAGTTTATTTTGTATTATGTGATAACGTGCGCCACAATTATTCATATTTCTCCGAGTCTACAAGCCTGTGACAGCGTCCTAATCGCTCTACTGGGGACGACGATTCCTCGGTCGCCGGAAGGCAAATGGCGAGCCCGGGATGACGCGGGCGACGGCGGCGGGGGGCACACTGCGGTGGCGTCCAGGCAAATTGACCGATGCGTGGCGAATTTCCCCCGAGCCGTTGCGGATCAAGCGGATAATGGAGCGACCAAGCCCCATCCCCATTCCCAGCTCTCCCCGTCTCCGCCCGCGACCAGCCTCCAACGCATCGCGACCGCAACTGCGGTGACGCCGCTCAAGTAGCGTTCACGCACGTTCCGAGCCCTTCCTCGCCTGCCGCCGCCTAATGGGAGAAGTTGGTCCTCGATCATCACTCCCGCTCTTTCTTCCAGGGAGAAATCTCCTCATTCTTCGCAATGGGTATGAAACATTAACAATACAGTGGAATGCAACCTTCAGTTATCACGTGCTTTGACCCCAAATCACGTTAATAACAAACCCCGAGATAATGCTCACAAAAGAATGCAAAATACCACCCGTTACCATCTTTCGTGTTTCTGTTACCAATTTGCCACTTGCGATGACAGAGAGGATGGCGAGGTAAATCGAATTCCCCTGAGAATGTTTCTTCCCGTTTCTCAAGTTTTCATCACCTCAACAATTTCCACTTTTCGCAATTGGGGTTTGCAAAAGATAATACAGTATGATGGTACCCATCCAAATTTAACAATAATAGTTAAGAGTGTATTTAATCACGAACGATGTATTTCGTTGCTCAATATCGTTAATGCAAAGCGTATTTTAATTAACTAAATATATCCGTTGGCAAATTGCTGAAACTTATGCGGTTAATTAAAATATTACTCATATGCTTGAAACACGTTAAGTATGATTCATTTCGTACCATGACGTGTGTCATTGGCTTTGATTTATTATATGGTAAAATAGCTTTTGTAAAATATATTTATAAGACAATTTGTCATAAAATTAGTATACTATTTCAACCTATTTTAAAAACAAATGTAAATAATAAATAAATAATTTATTAAGAAAGACCCTCTAAGATACTATTATTTTTCATTCCTAAGACTGAATTTGTGTTTTACGTCGCGACGAACCTCTTCATTTTGATAATTGTAAAAGAAATTTACTCCGTTTTCAAGAGTTGCCCTTTCTTTCTTTATTGATATTTTACTGGGTATATACTTTCAAGTTATTTTAATTCAAGTACTTTACATTAAAACATTTACTCAATAATATATCTTAAAATAAAGTAAAATATTTTCCACATTTGTATCATATTATGGTAAAATTGAATATACAATTCCTCCTACCCAATTTACTATATAGGTATGTACTCCTACGTTCTCTAATCCTATTTCCTAGGCTCATTAACTATGCACATCTCTAGAAGGTGCGAAGGTATGAACACTTTCTTTCTTATATGATGTCATTTTATTCGTTTTATTAATTAATTATAGGTCTAATTTTAGAACATCTTCATATTTCATCAATACGTGTTGAAGTAATATTGCTGCAAGCTCTGGAATTCTCTTTTTAAACACTGAGCATACCAGCAACGTCCTCTAATATTTCTTCATAAAATTTCTCTTACGACTCCTTTTTAGTAGCTTTATCGACGTCTCTTCTTTTATAGCCCATTATAAATAATTGAGTTATTTGCTTCTCAGCAAGATATTCCTCTCACGTTAATATCTTTCGCCAAATTAAGTTCATTCTTTACTGCTTGTACATGTCGAAAGGTAGAAAGAGCTTTCGTCATGGTGGAATAGTAATGTGGACTTCAATATTTGTTTACTCAAAACAACTTCTTTTTCAACACTGATTTCACTTAATTTGGGTTTCTCGTTGAATTGTCAGGAGAATGTAGGAAATTTTTTTTCTCGAAACTGTGAAGTTGAATATATTTTTTAAGAAAGTGGCTTCTTCAATTGAACTCTTTATTCGTAAGTTGATTGTGTTTTTTTAGCGGAAGAAACAGCGGCATTCGAAATGTTTTCTTGGAGTGAGTTCTTTAATGACATGTCGCAAATACAGAAGTTTCATTTTCTTTTAACAATTTCACTTTGAAACGATAAATGTGCATTAATCATGAATAAATTTACCAGTACATCTTCATATTTCATTTTAATAGGAGCAGTTTCCAAATTCAATATTCTGTCTGTTCGAGATTTCACGAAAATACGTCTTTGCAGAAATGTGTGCCTTGACACTGGTAGAAATGAATGTCGAAATGTTATGGTAGAGACATGGTTTATCGCGTAGAAATAATCAAGTTGAAAACGAATTATGATTTCAAAATAAATGAATAATTAAAGTCTTACGACCTTTTGATGGACTAATACTATATATTTTGTGATATGAGGCACACAACGTTTCGTCTTGATGTTGAAGTCGTAGTCAGGTGTTACAAATTATAACAAGAAACATAACAACAGAACAATTTCACATGATATTAAACGTAAATATAAACACAAAATATGTTTACAAAAAAAGCAGAAACTACATAAACATGTTATAATATTATTTTGTAAATACCAGATTTCTGCGTCAGTGTGTAAATTCAAAATCTCGGGTGTATTTTATATAAAAACCATTTGAGATATGCTACGTTTGTAATAATTAACTTCTTTGTCTAATATTAATGTGTTATTATGTGTGTCATAATGAATGTTAATTATAGTAGAATTATGACTTTATTTGGAATCCGGATACGACTTTCATTAAGTTTGCCTCTACTTGACCTACATTTTCATGAAATGAATTGAAAGACAAAACTGCACTACGAATGGTAATCGTAGAAATGCATATAAAAATTAAAAGAAGACTTGAAGGCATCGAAAAGGAAGATTAAATATCATTGAAATGCATGAGATTTTAATACCAGCATTTTCATATTCTTTCAAAGTTCTTTTACTGAAATAGCAATAATTATCATTTCCCTCAATGAGACTGCCACAATGGCTGCACAATAATGGTGTGTCGTATATTATTATGCATAATAATGAATGGAACTACACACTTCATTTATTTATTGGAATCTTATTCATCAATGTGTTTCATCTATTATTATGGAAGTGCAGTGTTGTTTAGGTGATAGGGTTATGGAACAAATTGAAGCTTAGCTTTATGCATAGTCATTTTCACCTGTCCGTTAATGGAGCAACCTTTCTTCACATGTCACTCATCGAACTGAATTCTTTTTGGATTCACAACCATGACTAACCTGTTTTAAATTCTCACTACGTTCATTTTCCCAGAAGTAAAGGTCTCATTTAGACAAATTTTAATATAACTTTGAGACATTTATTTTTTTCCATTAGCAAAACACTGAATGGTCAAAGGTCCCGTATACCTGTAATTACATTTTTGGAGTACATTTCTTCCTCACCCGTCACTTTTTGGTTTATAATTCCGATAGGGCAACGTCACAGCTCCGGTTTCATGTGATCTATACCGAATGTGCTTCTACAGTACGCGGACACGAACCAAGTAATAGTCATTATTTCCGTACTCACATTATCCATTGGGACCGAAATGTACCCCACAAAGTTATAAAGGTTACTTTTTTTATTTGTCAAAATGAACTGTTTTCATTTCTTTCAGACTAAATGGAACTTTGTTTGAAAAGAGCCAAATTTATGAGTTACTGCAAGATGAATATGCATTAATTATAAATAAGTGCTTTAATACAGAGATAGATAGTTATATTCTATTAGTTGATTCAATGATATGTTAGTCTACAATTATTAAACCAAATTACTTTTTGTTACTATTTTTAGAGAAAGCCATTGATAATTTTTTCGTTATAATTTACTTAATTTGTTTTTTCTTGATTTTCACACATGTATTTATTATTATATAAATAGATTTTTTTGTGTATAAACAAATTCCATAAAGAAGTATCTAAGAGATAAAACAATTCGACTGTTAATGTGTCTTAATTGTTATTAAAATATTTGTTACATTTTAAAGAAAGTATGATTTTCCAAAAATCAAAAGTCTACTTTAATTAATTATTCAAAATAACAAAGACCAAAATAATTAGTTGTTAGATGGTTTTTATTTTTGGGGTAGATAACTACCCCACGAAGCCACTAACGTTAGTCTAAATAGCGAATGTAGTTTAGGGTTAATGTGTCCTTGAGGTTCACGAAGAGAAGGGATCCACAATTTCTAGGGCTAAACGTAAAAATAACACAAAGATTGCACGGAGTTCCCCTTTACTTCTGGGAAACCTCCGGAATAAAACCACTACTCACTTTTAACCGCGTCCATCTGTTCGTTGAGACAAGATCAAGAATCACATACCGCCACTGGGTAATAACACCAGTTGTCCAGAAAGCATCTGCTTAAAATGTGGTTATGTAAATTATTACATTATTGTTTTAATTTAGAGTAATTTTACAATAGTACTATAATACGAAACTCGAATACAAATTGACAAATTAAGACACCTAGCTCTGCATCTATCTCAATAAAAAATAATATCTCTATGTGATTTTCCTTAAACTAATTTATCAATCCAATTGTCTTACCATTATTTCTAACATTTTGAAGAATATTTAGCGTGGATTTGTAACGGCTAAAGATGATTTACATTTAAATATTCTAATACCTAAACTATTTGATTCTGAAAATTCCGTTGACACTGGATAAACAATGGTTCTTTCTAAGAATGGTTTTTGAACGAATAAAATACTTTCAACTAAACTGTACGTGTTTCTGAAAACAGAAAAGTAATTATCATGAACTCTCCATGAATCATTAACTTTGTCAACTCAAATTTGTCTTTCAGATAGTTTAGATTAGGTTTAATTTTTCTCTCTTCATTACATGACAACTTCTAAGTTCATCAATAACAAAATCTTGCTTTTCATTAAGTTGAGATCGAAAATTCAGGTAACTAAAAAGGTTTCCAATAATATTACCCTGGCGCAAACAGAATTCCCCTTTTATTTCAGCGCGATCATTTGTTATTTTAATCAGTTAAATTTATCGACTAAGCTTAAAATATACGCAAACGTCTGCAAAGCTCAAAAACAAATATTTTTGCCAACCCATAACAGAGGCTTAGAGAATTTAAGTTAAAATTTAAAGCTATTTTCCAGGAAAATGTTTTGAGTGTGTGCATTTTTTATGGAGCAGAGAATATTTTTACTCCAATAAACCCTACAAAATATATAAAAATCACAGTATTCTTCAAAATTGAAAGAATATTCTTGTACATAAACACATAGTAGGGAAGTTGGGTTGAAGAAACCCAGTCGTTAGGTATTATTAATATCAGAGAGCAATACTAAAATAAGAAGAAAAGAAAACATTAGTTTCATAGGGGATATTAATTATAAAAATTATATAAGTATAAAAATTTCTTCATTGGAATTCCAGTTAGTGATTACTGTGACAATGTTCAAAAGAATGAACATAAATTACCTTCGTTAAAACAAGTGCAATTTTTTTCAGAATGAAGTATCTATCTATNNTATATATATATATATATATATATATATATATATATATATATTGCTAGATTGGTTGACAAATATTTTAGTAGATATTGAAAAAAAGATCTTATTTTATAACACCAACTACACTCTATTCCGCAAAGGACTTTGACAGCAGACGGTATGAAATGTAAGAACAACTTAAATCGAAGTTATCAGTGTATTCTTAGGAAAAAATTTCCCATCAAAATATCCGTGAGGCAATGGTGCCTCTATGAGTAGTCCTCTTCTGTATAACTTGGAACCCATTAATTGAAACACTTGTGCAAAAATTGGAGCATATTCCATAATTAAGTAATTGTGGGGAAAACGTATTTAGACAAGTATTTTATTCTCATTCTGATGGTACATTAACGTTCTTTTTATACGAAATAACCACTATAACAGCTTGACCAATATGTCCGGCAAAGGCGATTAAGAGCCATGCCCGTCGCCGCCCAAACAAGGAAAGGTGCGCGTTAAGACCTCTCGTATTGTGAAGAGATTGACCAGTTCCCATCTACTTCTCAAAACTGAGATGAACGCCCGGAGAAGGAAAATGAGCGTGTATGAAATATTTCAGCATTTGACAGAAATTGTGTTCATCCGAAAAGGCAGTTTTTTCGGAAGCTGAGGAGTGACCAAGCCGAGGTGGGGTGTTGGAAACGGGTGAAGAGGTAGTCACGTGACCTCCGCCTCATTATATATTGGAGGGATTTCAGCTCCTAAGTGACTTTTATACTGGAGGATTTCAGACTTTGAGACAAGTGCGAAAGCGTATAGGAGTACGCAAGTTATTTAATATGTAACTTGGTTAGTATGGTCGTCAGACCACTGAGAATTGCTGCGGTAATTCTATTACTTGCTATAGGCGCGAATAACATAGCTTGGAACAGTTATTTATTTCAAGATAGCAACTTGGAATTTTTTGAACTTTGGATACTCTGGGTAGATTTCCGAGTTAATTCATAACACCAGTAGTTATAAATGTGTGTAATTATTGCTTTTAGATAGCAATATCAAGTAATAACAAGTTCAAACTTGTATTTATGATTTGCGAGTTTGTCTACATTTGTAAATATTCAGAGCTTTATTTAATTTGAATTAAATGTTTTATTGTTATTACTCGAGTGTTTGATTGCTTGGGGAAACCAAGCTGGTGGCAGCGAACTCTACCATAAAGGTTGTGGTTTATGGTTGAATCCCGCTTCTCCACCAAAAGCGTACGCACATAGCATAAGGGCTTGTGGTGTGCTGTTACAACCACTTCTGGGAACAGTCGATTGAGAATTATATTCTCTTTAAATTCTTTCCAAGTATTGACCGGAAATAGAGAGCTTTTTACGATTACATTTTACAATTCAACATTAGGAGTTTTAATTAGGAGATCAAACTGAATTTAAATCGTACTGACCTTCTCGTGAGATGACACAGCATGTCTTCTTATTTTCAACAATTTTTGTAAATTTGTTGTCTATTTCTATCAACTTCAGAGTATCCTCATATGAGTAATTGGAGGTACGTGATCTCTTACTCATTATTGCTATTAGTAGTATACACTTCAACTAGTATAAACTCTACGTTAATTAATAACAAAATAATTGATAAGAAACAGATAATACAAAATTTAAACAAACAACTTTTAGCAATCACTCGAAACAGTTAACATCACCTCACACCGTTAATTAACAACAAAATGAAGTATAAAAATAAATAAATTTAAACGATAATCACTGACAACAACAACTATTAACAATACTATGAAATTTGATTAACGCCACATTACAAACGCTATACAAAGAACACACGAGACGCAAGAGCTGAGCTTAGCAAGAGCCGACAGGAGCAATAAGTAGGCAAAAAGCATCATAGACGAACCGCCGTGTCCAAAGAATAAGTATATTAGCAAAATTCTGTAGTAAGTATTGCTAACTTGCTTTGAAATTACGCCTGACGCCTGCTATCTGAAGTATAGTTAACCAAGAAATAAAAATGTGTTATACATCGCAACCTGAAAGTTATTCTCCGGTTAGGCTATTCTCGATTTACGTATTCCCAGATTTATCCCGAGTTCTTAAAATTGGCCCTTAGAGCCAATTCAATACTTCTCAGCGAGCTTTTTTCGAGCACTCCTAAAAGGTATGAATTAGCAGCAAAAACACATCTCGCGCCAGAAGGACTCTGTGAGTGCGCGAAATCACGGGTGCAGGCCGTAATTGGCCATTCTTTTTCGAGCAAGCCACGCGGACGCAATAGTGCCGAGAGGCATGTGCGACCAGCGCTGCCGTGCGTCGGCTGGACGTACTACCGCACAGCTGTTCCGCTTCCAAATGCGTCCGGACACAAAGGACAGGGAAGAACTCTAACTCTCCAGGAGGAATAAAATATTCGGTACGCTGATGCAGCCCTGCCTGCGCCTGCCTAGCGCGGAATACCGCCATTTCTACTCGTCAAAAGCAAATACTGCTCACCACACGATCGACTACGGCGGGTGCTCAACTAACCCTCCTCTCTCTCATCACCATTAAATCGTGATTGCTCTGGATACCGACAAAATAAAATAAATTAAAATAAACACACCGATACTATTTGCGTCCATTATGTAATCTAGAAAGTAAAATAATACATCATTCGGACAATAATATAGTTATTTCAATATATACAATATTTATAGTTATTTCGTTCACTCAAAGTTCCGATTCTAGATTTGAGACTTCATCAAATGTAACAAAATGTCGATGTCCACATTAAAATGTCCTACTCCCATGTTCATGTAAAAAAAGGCCACTCCCATATATTGTAATCATGAATTAATGATGATTAATGCAACATCCGCCTAAAATTTTAATAACCTCGGTTATGACATTTTGCCGTTCTGAAAAAGTGGAATCTTTTTATATTTCAGATTTTATTTCATACGTTACAGAGATACTGACTCAAGTTTATTTAACTGAGAACTTAATAGAATGTGATAGACCGTAAGTTGTAGGGGATGACCGTAGACGTTGGGGGTGGGGGAGTCATAGATAATTAAATTCTCTTACAAAGGATGAATTTAACAGTTCCAAACGGATAGTGTGATAAGTTATTTGCATTTAAGAAGAACTGTAAGTATGAATTGGCGAAAATGTTCTACGTAGAGTCTGGAAAATCCTCGCGACGTCGGAATCAGACCTGTATCGCTGTTAATGCGCAGAACTCTGAACTTATGTTGCAATTTGTTGTTGAACTCTGAGGACCTACTAGTACATCACTTTCTCAATTCCCGTAATACAGTGTTATATACGTCATTTTGAGTTGTGTTATACTCCGTCTTCGTGTATACCTTTATAATTCTAGTTCCCTTTAATGTTCTCTATCATTTCTCCAATTTTTACCTGGAGATCTGGGACACCTCTATTTTCAAATACAATGTTCTCACATTTTTAATGAAGTACGGCATATTATGAAGATAGAAAGGGAGAGAATAGGAAAAATTTATGAAACAAAAATGATTCTAACCGCTACTTACGTTTCAATAAAATGATTTAATAATTGTGAAAAGTTAAGATTCGAAAAGAATTAGTTTGAAATTCTCTGTTTAGACGTAAGTATTATGTCAATTTATTCATGTAGTAATTCTTGAATTTTAATTACGAGAATATAAATTTTTAAAGTTATGTGATTTTGAAAAGAAGGAAACCAGGTATCAGTTATGTACAACATTTAAAAAAATATCTTGAAATTAATGCTGCATTGAAGCTGCAAGTCAAACAATAGAGCTGCGTTTCTTTCACCAAAACAATCTTAAAAGTTGATTCTAACCGTGTACTTATGATTATAGGCCCTGTTTTTACAACTGAAATTATTCGAATTCCCCCTCCCCATCACCGAGATGTCATTCGTGTGATGATCCATTAAATACGACAGAAGGTGTTTTGACAATTAATTGTGCGGTTATCTAACAGTTCTACTACATATACTCCTAAAACCCATGATGACACATTTTGCGACTCTTGGCAAAGTCGTAGAAAGTCGTTTGTTGAGGGTCCGTAGAAATAGTCTCAAAAACTATTGTATCCATTATCCTTTGTCGATGCATTGATATTTGTTCTTCAAATCTTTTTTCAGTATTTAAATTGCTGAACATACTTCAGCACTTTCGTAGCTTTTTCATATCTAATATACATAATGTCACTGACTGACATAAATTATGAGGCACTTGCCGGCGTCGTAGAAAGTTGGTTGAGAGTAATTTAAAATAGTCACGAAATTGGAAACTTTCGTCTCGTCCCAGAACTTTGACTCTTTCCTATTAAAAATTCAAAGGTAGTATTTATATCGTTTCTAGCAAAACGAGCTTCATTACAACACCCCCTATTTTGTAATTTTATACGCAATGAAAAACATTTTTAGCGCAAATTGTCACGGAAATGACAAAAGGGAGATTTAAAAAAGAATGCCTTTCTGAATAATTGTACACAAAATTAATTTTAAAAACACATTTATACGTCAATGTTATTGGTTCTATGTCATCTTACTCTACTTCGATATTTCAAAACTGTTTAGTTTTCTAAAAATTTGGAAAAAGTGTATTTTGCAGTATCTTCCAATTTCCTTATATCTCCGTAAACATCAATCAAATATTATTTCAGTTAAATTTGGATTACTCTAATAAAAATAATTTATCACCTTCACTTCAAACATTTTTACGGGTGGTGGACCTTTTCAAAGAAATAAAATTTGGAATTTGAAAATGATTCTCTAGGTGCAATCGGAAAAAATTGAACAATCACACATGTGTATTTTCTGTGGCATGTGGGGTATTATTTTATTCGTAAAAATTTACTTTGTTTGTAAATATCCCTTACTTTCTTTTAAAAAGAGTTTCGTGGTGGATATTTAGAAATTAATAGTATAATGTAATCTATCAATCTTTCTAAAAAGCCATTATTGCTCGAGTTAATTTGAATACGGATGGCCATGGATACTCGAAGCTAGGGATGCTGAAAAAATATCGACATATCATATGAACCGTATTTCTCTTTCGATATATTGATATTTTTGAGCGATATATTTTTAACGATATGTCTATGTGCCGATATTAAAATTCCAATATCGACCTACGATATTTTGTTTTGAAATTCTGATGTATTAGGGATTTTAATCGTTGTATTATTTCACAGAATATTGATAATATTAAATTTAAAAACCAGTGTAAGAGATATCAATCTCAAACCGAGTGTGGAATCTTATTTGGCAGGCATTAGTTACAATTGAATTAACGTGAGAAAGTTTTTGGAATATCGACAGGGAGGCGTTAGAACAGGTACACGCATTGACTCACAGACAGGCGATCCTGTCAACCCCAGTTGTCAAGGTCACCGCAAGCTTTTGATCTACTTGAAGCATTGACAGCCTACTGCACCGCAACGTCCTTAACTGGGGAAAGATCTTTCATAGTTTAAATCCATTTCTGGTCGTAAAGTGCTAATTAGTGGCTTCTTCAACCGTTGCTATCATTGTACATGTGGGAATTGGAAAACCAGTGTGTCGTATGTCCAGGTTGTCTGGTTTTCTATAGAGTTCAGCCATTTTTGTGAATATTTGGCTGTATTCGTCGTATACGTGGTGAGTTATTCATTTCCAATCAACGTTAATTAATTATTATTTGTCAAAAAGCAATCAAATTGCGTATGATCACGTGAGTGGTAAATCGTATGCTAATTGTCAAAATGTGTCGAGTTATTTATCAGTTTTAGTAGTTTTAGTATTTTTATTATCATTATTTTGTCAATTATTGCTAACATCGTTACGATGTTAGCAATAAATTCAAGTATTCACATATAAAATAAAATTATGTCACAATAATTATTAATGATTTTAAACAATTATAAGGAAACATGATATTTCTTCCGATATTTAGTTTAGTGATCTTGAGCTTATTTAACTACATTTTCTTAAAAAACAAGAAAAACTGTATGAGATCACTTGGATTCGTGTGCCAATTGTTGTGTGCCGTGTGTAATTCGTGTGCCAATTGTCAATCTGTATTTATTACTAGCAGGTCCTACAGACGTTGTTCTGTCCAAATTTCAATAAATTTGTTTGTGATCGTTTTGTTAAAAGCTACTTGAAATGTGCAAACAAAGTAAAAATGAAAAAAAAACGTATTTCTGAGTGATCATTGTATCTATTAACGGTTGTGACCATGGATATTTAAAGAGTATATTCAGAAGTACGCAAATAGAAAATTTTACCTGCTAAATGAATTCTATCTGCAGTACATCGCTGAAATGCTGGAAATGTGTGATGTGCCAGGAATGTGATCGACTTGGAACCATGCAGTTTTGTTCCAAAATTTAAGTCACAATTGAATAAAGTCAGAATTTCATGTCAAACAAAGTGAAAAAACATGAAAAGAATCAACCAATATCTCGTACCTATCGTCAGTTATGATCGAGAGTACATACAAAAATTATAATTTTGCACTTTGTCCAAATTTTCCGACTTTCCTTTGTAATTATTCCGATTTTTTTTCCTGAAAACTTTTCCCGGACCATAACAAACGAAACAACAACAAAAAATTACGCATATTCATCGTTCGAATTGTGAGTTATGGTCTTGAGTTCGTACAAAATTCCCATAGAAAGAAGCACTTTCAATTTTTTCTCGAATTTCCCATTTTTCCGGACAACTTTTCCAATTCTTCTTTCTCTAAAAACCTTATTCTGAGTATTACGAATTCTTTTTTAATTAGCCAAATCGGTCCAGCCGTTCGCAAGTTACGCGCTTACAAACGAACAGCATTTACTTTCTATTCATGCAAATTTTTTGATATTTGTGAAAACCATTTTTTGTTAATAATATCTGCAATAATACTCCATTGCAGACAAATTATTTACTTCTAAAGATTGAAAATTACTCGGACAATTAATGCAGACAAAATATAAAAAATATTTGTTTTCATCATATATTTTATAATGTAGTCTGTAAATACATTTGTTTTGGCAGTATGTTTGTTAATTTTCTTTATACCGATATTTGTCTACTGCAAATTTAATTAATAGTTCCTGGC
>NNCF01126980.1:814283-919230 GCA_002313205.1 Laupala kohalensis
ATACATATGTATATATTTAAATAATTAGATAATAAAACACTTCAATATCATTATTTAGCATATAAAAACAAATCAAACATTGCTTCCTTCTGTTCAAGCAGTAATCGAAAATATAAATTAAATATCACTGATATCTTGAGGTTGTATGTACGTAAACGAGGTGAAAATTGAACTTACTTGTCTGATTGAAACTCTAATTGGTTTTCAATTTCATCCAGGACATTCAGGGCTGATGTCTTGGACAGGCGAAATTGCGAAACGAAATCTACCTCGTCCAATTCATCAAAATAATTGGATCTCTCTCGAATCCAACGTGGACGCCTTTGTGGCTCCTCAAATATAAAGTCTTCCACCGTTTCATCTAAACCGTAGCAGAACATTGCCACAAGCAAAGACAAATATAGAGAAAAGAAAAATTTCAGCACACGAACCTAACCAACAAACCGACAAGCACGAGGGAAGTACACAAGCAATATGGCTGACAAATTTCGAGCAGTGCTGGAGAAAATCGCGATTTTTTGCTGGTAATCGAAGGGTCCCCGAGTGTTTAAGAGTAGATCGCGATTTACGTGTAAATCGAAGTTGGTGAAACGCGCATTTCGATAATCGCGATTTACAACAGAGAACATCTCGTTTAAGGTATTAAACGAACGTGGTGACATTGGGCCTTAAACAGCGTCCCGTCCTATCCTTCCGCACGTTTGCCCTTTGATTCTTGGCATTGTCAGGTACGTTCAATTTACTTATCTATATTTTTAATTGTAGCTTTTATCTCTTATTTGCTGATTCATTGTACATTAATTTGTTGTTCTGCTTCCAATACACTTTATTATATTTTAATTGATTTAAATATTTTTATAATTTTAACTAATTTTAAAAATAATTTAAAATTTTCATAATTTGAACAATTTTCATATATTCATGTTCTTAACAATAAATTCTTACATATTGTTTATATTTTTGTATTCGTTTTATTATAGACTGAAGATGCCAGCTAAACTGGAGAATAAATGTATTACTAGTAGACGACACCACATTTTTCATTTATTCTTAATAACAGTGTTTACTTACGGCAATGTTCTTAGTAAAATTACGGTAGGAATAATTAATACAGCATTCTTAATTTAGGAAATTTCAAATTCAAAATTGATTTTCAAGTTGCATTTGAAAAAAAAGAAGAATCTTATAATTGTATTTTGTGTGGGAAATGAGGTATATTTTATACGTAATATTTTACTGATTTTGAGGAAGCCACAGATTTACTTCTAAGAAGAGTTTCTGGATGAAAATGTGTAATTTCCCTAAATGGTAATTGTAGTCTGAGTATACTTGAATGCCGGTGGCCGTGGATATCCGAAGCTACCGAAAGATATATGGAGGTGGTGTGTGAGTTTTCCGACATATATACTCATTGAGTATTATCTCAATCGGTCGCCCTCTCAATCAAATGAACATATTTTAAACTGCATCAAAAAGAGTTACAATGTTTAGTGGAAACATGCGATCGTTTAGCAAATAGTTGTACGTATTATTCGCTGCTGGTGTTTGTTGAGTCGTGCGGGTTCTGTGATTGCGTTGCATGCATAGTTGAGCTTGTGGTAATTGTTTTATGATTTTTTGAAATATTTATTTTAGAAAGGAAATTTAACGAGAGTATTCATAGTGTTGTTAAATAGCAGCGTCTATGAAGATTAATAATATCTAAGGTATATAATGAACGATTTTAATATTGACGTACAAGACGGAAGAATTTATCAATAATTTTCACGGGCATGTTTGGTATTGTGGCGTCATAGTATTTTGCTGAGACAGAAAATTGCATTTATTTTGCTTCAATTAGAAGTTTGGAAAGAGATTGTGAATGCAGGAGGCGGCCACGAGAATCGCCATCAGGAGAATAAAATTGTGATGAATGTATTACACCAATTTTGAAACATTTATAAATAGTCAGGTGTTTTTACAAATTCTGAGATATTCAAAACGTTCTATGGAAAGAATTAAAACATTTTATACTGTACATGTGTGTATTCATTAATTACATTTTGAATGTGACGGAGTACACATGCGCATACTTTGACGAAAGTATTTAAGTTTTATTTCTTGCACAAAAATATTTTATATTAATAATAATTTTGTCCTATTAATTTACGTAAAGCTAGCTGATAATTTCAATATTATTTTTACAATGTGTATAAAGTTCAACACAAGATACGACCAAATCTTTTTGATTCATGTTAACTGTGTTTACTTATGAGCAATGAGCGACGTAAGATTACGGTGAGTACGAATAATACGGCATTTTTAATTATCCACAGTACTGACCAATAGTAAAGCGTAATGTAAAGGGACATTGTTCAAGAAAATTCCATATAAATACATATATTATCTTTTACAAAAATTTGGACTATAAAAAGACATGAAAATTTTTATAATTCTAGCATTGAAGTCTGGTATAATTTTTTTCCCTACTACTAAGCTAGGAATGAATGCTTTTCAGATGTATCAGAATTATGACAAGCAATGCACTGAATTCTTGCCACTGCTGTCTTGGATAAATGTGACCTCTATTATAATAAGTAAAAAAAATGAATGAATTAAATACGAATTTGGAAAATTATACAAATTACGTCGCACAGCGCCGTACAAAATAACAAGTCTCTTTATAAAAATATCGCCGTTCAATAAAGGCAGTGATCGATTACCCAAGAGGCCAGACTAGGCACCCGAAATTCAAGGGACCCCCGAAATTAAAAAGGCAGGTGAAAGTGACGGAACAAATCATGTCCCTAACATGACATTAGACATTCTTTTGTTATACATAAGAAATGCATTTATTTTTATGCAAGTATAAACTTGCATAAAAATGATTGCAAAACAATTATTCACTTTGAGAAGTATAATTATTTGCATATATAATAATATTATTATTTGCATATTTTTCGAAAGTAGTGGCCCCAAATGTTTAAGTGTCTAGGACCCCCATTCTTTATAAACTGGCACTGGAGAAAGAACAGATAATTCTCCCTTAAACAATCTATCAACTTTACTTAGCACAATGTTTAATGTTCCTTGAACAATTTTGGATAACACAAACCTCCCAATTCAGGGGTACTCTTTTCTGTAAATATCATTGAAACAGAAACTTAAAATTATTTTGGTAATCACGCAAACAGCGTCACGAAGCACAATGAAAAAATACTAGTCATTCATAAATTTCGGATGCTATCTCTGTCATGAAGTGATTACGACGTCCCTTATCTATTCTACAGAAAAAAAGTCAGTGACTTTTGTTTCCTTAACAGTTCAATAAAACTTCTGTAATCTATCGAACATATTCCTGTGGTGACTCCATATCTCGGTCGATGTGGAGCGAATTCATTCCCAAACATCTTTAAGATATTGTACGTTGTGGTCCGATGTGGGCGAAATTTTCAAATTGGCAATGCAAGGTTATTGCCCTCTTGTCAATATTTATTCCTGAAAAAGACATTTTTTCCTTGTGACAGCTATCATCAGAGCACGCTTATGCTGATATGCCGTGACTCGTTGCAGGAGGCATTTGTCACCCCTTTCAGCTTAGACCCAGGTCGATGATTGTCGGTATGTGACTGAAAATGCATCATGTTGTAATAAATATTGACAGAAAGACAACTCCCATTTCTTCCTCCGACCATACCGATATTTAATATCATTCAGTCTAAAAGTTCTTTCCTCACCTTCCTCATCTCCTAACAAAATACATCTTTTCACAATTCTTGACTTCATAAATACCTTGATAAATTTTAAATTTTCTTTCTCATTTTTCTAAATGTTCCGTAAATACGGAGAAAATATTAATGTTTGTCTGTTCGTCAAAAAGTATTAATTTTTGCAATGCATCCCCAAAGATTTGACAGTGGAGGACGTACTTCAGTTTGAATATTGTAACTTCATGAATGTGAATAATAAAACTGCTTCAAATTGTCTATGCCATTTTTGAATATGAAATTCTGTCACTCAATACGTCATGAATGTATTCATGTCCGTTCAGAACAAAAAAAATGTTATCTGACTGCATCCTATTCAAATGTAAATATGTATCGCTCCTCATACATACGAATTGTAGTCTGCTAGATTTTCTGATCAACATTCTGCAACCTTTCCTCCTATGGTTTCTTTGCACAATATTCTCAAAACGTGATCGAATTCGTGGACCTCAATGACTTGCTTACATTCTTCGATTTTTCTCCTGCAATAATTTTCGCTACCTCTCGGTTATTCAAAATTTAGCTCACCAGTATCTCTTCATTATGAATGTTAAATATAAATGAATATATATTAACGGAGTAACATGTATAAATAACGGATATATTAATAACATATTAAAGGAAAAATTGAAAATAAAGCGACACTAGTGTCTTCTATAAATTAAAAAGTTTAAGAGATTATGAAAAAAAAGTCATTTACATTTTTGCAGAAACTACCTACGTGACTGACTAGAGTGAATACCGAAAATTTTCTTGCAAATATGAGATTTTTTTATTTGTTTTTTCAATATTTTAATTTTATCTAAAACTTTTCTTTATTTATATTCATAATTATAATTAGTCTCAACATTTTTCTACGTGACTGAAAAAGGCGGGATGCCGCAACTGTTTCGTTCAATTTGTGAGTGACTATGTGTTCTTTTTTCTATTTTTCTTTAACTTTAAAACTTTTTAATTTTTAGAGGACAGTCGTGTTTCTTTATCCTAAAAATACCACTCACCTACTGACTGACTGAGTTACTGACTAATCACGCAGTCTCAAAAACTACGAAGCCTACAAACTTGAAATTTGGGAAATAGATTTTTTTTAGGATGTAGATATCCGCCAAGAAAGAATTTTACGAAAATCCATCCCTAACGGGGTGAAATAGGGGTTGGAATGCTTTATGTATTTATCCCATCATAACTCTGAAGAGCATGGACAAATTTCAACCAAACTTGATACGTAGATTACTATCTGACAACTAGCACTGTGAGGGTAAGATATTCCTGGCACCATTAGGGAGAGGGTGGGAAAGGGATGGCTCGTAGAAGTAACAGAAAAAAATTCGATATTAGATACGAAACCATACTTTCCGGTGTCGTTTAGATGGATAAGAGCGTCCCCAGTGCTTTGTAAGTAACAATCAGTCAACATTGCAGATAATATACCCTTAACATCCCTAGGGTAGGGGGTAGCAACGTAAGACAGTAAAAATAAAAAAGTGACCCATTTTGGTATTAAAAACATCATTTTTGAGACGCAGAAGAGCAGAATTACACTCATAATACCGCTTATGTCCACGGTCATCCCCTATAAGGGAATGTGCTCACTTTTGGAAGAGGATGGAAATGAGATGAACAGAAAAATAATCGAAAATGACTCATAATAGTAACGAGATCATTGTTTTTCGGAACAGCTGAAATTAGTTGTGACATTACCGAAGACGCTTAAGTCCTCAATCAGCCCGTATAAACTCCAGCAACTCCAGGGAAGGGGAAGTCATGAAAAAATTATCGAACATGACAAATACCAATGACGAGTCCAATTTTCGGCGTATTTTGATAGCGAAATCCCGATATCGTGTAAGGCTTAATTCAGCCCCCATGAAAGAAAGACACCACTAACATCCCTTGGGAGTGGTAAGTGGAAATACGTTTATCGATAAAAATGATTGAAAACTAATTTCGAAAAAAAAAAAAAAATTGTATCTAATCCATAGTTTTAGGGTTGATGAAATATTTTAACTACCAATGCCGTTATGTTCAAGTTCAGATCACGTAAGGGCACAGAATCCGTATAGCTGGGGATGGGTAAGGCGGGACGCAAAAATATAGTAAGAAGACCGATATTAGGGTGGAGTCCATGGTCTTTGTGTACTCTGAGGTGAATAATCGTACTTCCAATGACATAATGTACCCTTCAGACAACATGAGGTGCAAACCCTGCTAAAGGTGGGAGTTTGGAAGAGCGTCACACGAAAAGGTCGAAAATGTTCGCTATGAAAGGACTTTACGAAATGGAAATGTGAGAAAGAATAAAGTTGGAGATATATTACAAAATTCACGTGAGAAAAGTCGCGGGAGATATACAGAGTGTGTACTTTAACTTGAGTCAACTAAATATCTCGAGAAAGACGCATCTCACGAAAAAAATGAACCATGTGAAAAGTTAATATTTTCAAAGGGGACATTTGTCTATAACAAAATTAGTCACCTTACCTCCCCAAATGGGTGGGGTGGGGACAACTCTTTAATGTCAAATGGGAATCTCCCATTTTTATTGCAGATTCAGATTCTACGACAAAAATACTTAGGGTTTGTCTGAAATATTTTTTCCATTCGTGGAAGATGGCGCTATAATTGATTAAATTAGTTTTTTTCGGTTTTCGCAATTAGAAACCAATTTATTTGATTCTGCAACACATTTGCGTTACAAATTGAAACATATTTGTTCTAAACAGTTGAAATTTCTTTTAAAAATTTATTCTAATTTTGAGACGACGGAACTCACCGAAATCAAGCACCCGATGGTAAAAGGGAAAGGGTCTCACCGAAATAAACTTCGAAGGGACGAGAAAACTGATATGTCCACCTCGTTTCTGAGTTATGCTAATTAGCCAGACTTTTAAATGTTTAATAGTATAAGCTTTACTGAAAAATCAAATTTGCAGAGTGAAATTCACCCCTAGAGTTGGGCGTTGGGAAGAGCGTGAAATGAAAAATTATCGAAAATGTCCGCTAAGGAAGGTTTTTGTTTTGTTTTCTTCGAAAATTCACACCTAAAGGAGTGAAATGGTGAGAAATGGGAAATTAGTGTTTTTTAAACACTTTGTCCCAATTACATCAGTAAAAATAAGGTATTGAGAGTACACGTCAGTATTATCAAACCTCCAATGGTAATGGGTAAGATTCTCAGTGGATATAAACGGAAATGTGAGAAAGAATAAAGTTGCAGACATATTATAAAAAATTCACGGTAGCGAAACCGCGGGGACTCAGTGTATAGTAGTACTCCCTTTACCCTCCCCATGAAAAATCCACTGATCACCTATGTATGCACCTATTCTAAATGACATCTACTAAGGACAAAAATCTGACAAAAGGGAACTAATTAATAAATAATGAGTTCGCAATTATCTTGTGCTGGATCTAGCTGTATTATTTAAGAAATTGAACCTAATGTTTGGTTTTCATATAAACCCAGCATTTAAAAAAATCTTACATGTATGAAGCTCCTTCTCAATTAATAATAACTAACAGTAAACAAAACACAGTATAATAGATATCATTACACCTGATCAAAATTCAAGAAACCCATCGATTATCATAGTCATCACAAATAATCAAATTACATTAACTTGTTCATCATAATAACCATCGCACATATTTAAATTTCATAAACCTGTTCACCATAATGACCCTCACACACATTCAAATTCAATAACTCACGTAGAAGTATGTTTAAAAATGACAATTACAGTACTTTAAAATTACAGCACGTCATTTTGGATAACCCTATACATTACATACATACGAAATCAAATTATAAACTTGAAAGTTATTCAATTTTTATATGTTGAACAAAAGCCTAGAAATGATAACATGTCAATCAGTTTGCGGGATCCTTACTCCTCGTATGAACAAACTGTTCTTGTTCTAGCTTCTTGCTTTTGATGGTAATTTTGCTCTAGAAGCTCATAGAATCAGAAAGAATTGATGACTGGGCTCTTTACCTTCAAACAATTCACCACGTTCTCCCATACATTGCTGCCGTTGCATGTATACGAAGTGTGTTCATTTGTACCTCCACGACATTAACGAATTGAAGAACAGGATACCATACGAGAAATAATATCCTTCTCCTTCAGATGGATCCTCCACTATCCCCTAGGATTATAGTGCGGTACGTTTGGCGACATAACAATAGAACAGAGTCGAATGAGGTTCACTCTTTGTACGCCATACGAAGAGGATCAAACCGAATATCTAGTACAAAGCGTTTTCGGCAAAATTGAGTAATTTTCATATGCATTATTTAATTACGTTCGTATGTTAAATTTCCTTTCAAAGGAGTAATGGTATCACGACGTTATCTACTCTGTACAAATCTGCTCGAGAAAGAATATCCTATGTTCACCATTCAAAGTGGTAATAAAGTGGTATGTACGTTGCAATTACTGGATTTATTTGGACTGCTAACTGCAGAACGGCAACATATCCAACATCATTGTTTTGGAGGCCAACATTTACTCATTTCTTTTGTTTTCACAATTACCGTTTACTAAAAAGAGTTATTTGCACTCATGATACCTCATGACAGGAAATGCTTTTAAAGATCCGTTGACTAGATTTAGCACGTTTTTCATCTACTACAAGATTGAAGAAATGTGAATGTGTTCCCATCTGCAGGTAGTAGTTCATTTATTCATATCATTGCATATTTAATTTCCTTCGTTATACAACAGAAATACTGACGTATCTGTGGTGTAGTAACTCTATGGTTATAGTTGAGTATAAGAACGCCCATTCAGATCTTAATGCAATACCGATTGTAGTCTGGATTGTCTTTCTCAGTTTTCAATTACTGGAAGGTGTCACCTCCTACGGTTTAGATACGCGAGCTCGAGTGTCACTGGGAACAACTTATAGTAGGACCCACGGTTCTTAGATATAGTTTGTTTTTTAAATATAGAGAAAAGCATCAAACTTAATCAAACTCATAAAAATATTTTGTATTTTATTATGAACTAGTTAATGATACTGAACCGAGAAAAAAAAAGAAAAAATAACACTATTCCATGCTGCCGACGTTTCGAAAATTTATATTTTCTCCTTCAGGGCTACACACAACAAGGTCTACAATTAGCCGATATTCTAATTTTCTAGCAATAAATTACACACCGAATAATCAATTAAAAAAACACACACAAAACAAAACACCTATATAAATTCGCAATACAACAACTCACTCATCAATCATAAAACTCTCTCGCATACCATAACATACATAACTTCCCATCTGCATACATACTGTCTCGCACTAAATAACCGTTTCCTGGAGAACATGCCAGTAACTCCAAACACACCTTATCTTTGATCCGGTGCACATATTGGATAACGAACCATTGTACAGGAAACAAATATTTAAAGAAATAGTACACATTGCACAGCATAAACACGCGTGCAATTTAAAGTCAGAAGCAGATAATTTAAGTAACATATATGCAAACATTGTAAATAAATTAAATAAACAATAGTGTTAAGTTTAATAAATTATAAAATATGTGTGTAAATAATAAATTATGTGTATATATAATAATTATGTGCGTATATACTAGATAATATAATAATTTGTAAGTGCAATAGTGAGGATAATTAATATTTTTAATATTCTTTGAAATTGTTTGTATGTTGGGTAAAGTTGTGGGTTTTTTTCTTTTTTCTTTTCCTTGTTGTTGTCTTGCGTCTGAGATGGTACGCCACAGAGACTCATTAGTTGTGAGTCACTGAGCGGTGGAGCACGCATCATGCCCAGTTGTTTGTAAGTATTGGTTTGGCGATGAGTGCGAGACAGTGTGTATGCAGATGGGAAGTTATGTATGTTATGGTATGCAACATGGAATGCGAGAGAGTTTCATGATTGATGAGTGAGTTGTATTGCGAATTTATATAGGTATGTTTTGTTTTGTTTTGTGTGTGTTTTTAAAATTGATTATTCAGTGTTTAACTTATTGCTAGAAAATTAGAATATCGGCTAATTGCAGACCTTGTTGTGTGTAGCCCTGAAGAATAAAATATAAATTTTCGAAACGTCGGCAGTATGGAATAGTGTTATTTCTTTTCCTTCTTTCTCTCAACCCAAGCTCAATAACCAGTTTATATTATAACATTTTTGGTTAACAATATGGAGTATACAGATCTTGGAGCAGAGAACAGCAAGGATGCGAATGAAGACGCAACAGGGTTCTACGAACTTGTATCAGCTAAGTTCGGAGTTGATATTAAGAGGTGGGCGAAAAATATTGCGTTAGACACTAAGAAACTATTCTTGCAGAACAACAGATATTTTCTATTTCGATGTAGGTCAAATAATTTAATTCCTATTCACATAGTTCAAAATGTGTCCTGTACTAATAGACTTGGCAATAATAATAATAGATTGATAAAAGATGTAGAGAGAGCGACTCGTAGATTCAAACAAACGCTTCTCAACTTAGAAATTAAGGATGTAATTTTTGAAATTAGAGATATCAATAATAGACTTAGGTATAATAAAGAATTGTTTTGTAATAGTGTAGATAATGATATCTCGAACTCATTCTTATCTTCTCAAAATAATTTTTTTCATGAATGTTTTACTAATACCAAGGACAAACATATAGTTAAGTATAATAAATTGTATCAAATGAACCGAGGAAGTGACACCCAACAATTAACAAGTGGTAACTGCTTCAAAAATTTGAGTAAAAGAAACATCCCTAATGATGTACAGAAATTTACTTTCTCTAGGTCCAAAATTTGGGGTACCGTATGAATACAACAAGTTACCTACGATACAATTGCTGGCTGACATTGACTCTATTGTGGTGGGAGTGAAAGATCAGAAGGCACAGGATGAAATCAGAGCTTCTTGCGCCAATATAGTAACGAATCATATTAATAAGGTTTCACAATTGAAAGATAGAAACAATATTGAGATTAATAAAATTGTTAAGAAATCGAAATTTTTTTTGAATGATAACAAATATATTTTGATTCTCAAGTCAGATGAAACTAATTGTACTGTGGCTATACACATTGATGAGTATGAAAAGAAAATGATAGAATTATTAACTGACAGCAATACTTATATCAAGTTAGATAAAGTCCCAACTAACAATGATACGTACCACCCTCCTGGGGGTCTTAAAATTACCTCTCGGCGTCTCCACCTTGAAATTGATTTTATTTTAATGAACCAGTTAGAGGTTTGATTTACTGAATTTAAGTATTTATCTCTCTTCGGCGTCTCACTCACTTGGCCTGTAATGTATCATCTACAATAATGAGAGGGGGGATCGACCGGGATATGAAATTGAGCCAGGATCAAGTTTCCTAAAAATAGCAATAAAAGAAAATCGTCAACTAAACACTATATAATCTATGTAATGAACTACCTTGGTACCAAACCTAACCCTAATAACATACAGACAAAACATAATAAAGAATTTCGAGTACAGTGATTCAGAAGTATCTGAAGGATACTCTTAGCCTATTGAATCAAACATGTTAGAAGCTACAAAATGAAATGTTCTAAGAATTAATTTTACGAGCGCATGTTCTCACAGGCGCCCCGAGCAGATGCTTACCTTTGTCTGCTGAGCCCTACGCCTCGTTGGGGATTTCAGGATGGGCGCCTTGGCGGGGGGAGGCCAATCTCATATATTTTATCTTAATAATATATCACGTCATAATCTAAGATGGCGAGATTATGACGGCATCAGTACTCATTCTTACTGGTCGGTCCAGAACCTCGCCACCAAGACGTATCGCTGACAGTTGCATTACCACGGCAGGCGTCGGTTGGCCCCGGTCAACGGTTACCGGAAATTCAGCATCAGCTCTCTACGTGTTAGGCTCGTCTCACGTGTACATGAAGGGAAATAATCATGACTGCCTATAACTTATTACAGGCAGTCAGAGCCAATAAATACATAATAAAATAAAAAAAGAATTTTACGTTACATAGCAATAAATACATTTTCTATTCCACTATTACGGAGTACAGTAACAACAAAATACAAAGTAAAAATAATAAATTGATTCTAGGATTGTACAAAAACAAGAAAATTGATTCTGCAACAAAGACCATAAAATTGTCTTGTCAAAGACCATAAAATTGATAATCCACTCAGATCAGTGGTGAGTTTTGTAAATAGTCTTTCACATGAAACGGCAAAACATCTTGCAATACTACTGAAATATATATCCTCGGATGAATATAATGTCAGAGATTCGTTTCAATTATATGATAAAATCAAAACCACTACATTGCCAAGTGACTTTGAACTTATCTCACTGGATGTAAGTAATCTGTTCACGAATATACAATTGGATCTGGCAACAGATGTGATTCGTAAGGAATGGGAGAGTATCAGGTCTCATGGATCTCTTCAATTTATTTTGTAAAGAAGGGTATCTATCTTATAAAGGGAATTTTTATGGAATGGTTGACGGTGTAGCAATGGGGTCTCCTATATCACCTTTCATTGCTGATATAATTATGAATACTTTGTTGGACATGTTTTACGAAAATTACCATTTAAAGTTCGCATGATTTATAAATATGTTGATGTTGTTAGGTGTCCCTATGGGGAGTAATATTCTTTTAAATACTTTTTAACCAATTTAATCACGAGTTAAAGTTCGTAGTTGAAAATGAAATAATTATAAAATAGCATTTATTGATTTATTATTGATTAGGAAGAAAGATGGGTGCATTGATGTTGATTGGTACAGGAAAGGTATGAGGTCAATGCGATACCTGAATTATAAGTCACACCACCCACTCTACCAGAAAATTAACATGGCTTTGGGTCTAAGGTTTAGAGCTTTAAAATTATCAGACAAAACATTTCATGAAAAAACCCTGAAAGTTATATCGGCAATATTAATAGCAAATGGTTTCGCCAAAGAATTGACAAATAACATACTATATAAAAGAACCAATAAAACAGTTCTGAACTTGAATAATGATAAGAATAGCAAGCAATATAAATCCATGATTTATGTTCAAGTGTTATCGGAAGCTCTGGGAAGGCAAATAAATAATAAATTATGTGATGCTAAAATCACATTTAAGGAAAAGAACTGTCTGGGTAATAGGATATTTTCTAAAATAAAAGATCGTGACAAGAAAGATGATAGGTGTAATATTGTATACAGAGTCCCTTGCAATAAGTGCAATAATGTATATATGGGACAAACATGACAAAAACGTGCTAAATGAATCACTTAGCACCGCGCTGATTGTACCAAGAAGGATCCAGGCTGTGCTTTAGGAAAACATGCCAGTAACTCCAAACATAACTTCAACTTTGACGCGGTGTACATATTGGATAACGAACCATTATACAGGAAACGAATATTTAAAGAAATAGTACACATTGCACAGCATAAACACGCGTGCAATTTAAAGTCGGATTGTAAATAAATTAAATAAACAATAGTGTTAAGTTTAATCAATTATAAAACATGTGTGTAAATAATAAATTATGTGTGGATATACTAGAGTCGGCAGTATGGAATATTGTTGTTGTTTTTTTCTCTCGACTCAATCTCAATAACCAGTTTATATTATAAAATTTGGGGTCAACAATATGGAGTATACAGATTTTATGTTTTATTGATGTACCATTTTTAAATGTTGGGAGCGTAGCACAATCTACTACATATAATCAGCGAAAAAAACAAAAACAAATAGAGCGATAAAAATGACGTCTTAACACACGAAATAGGTACATTTTAAAATTACATCATTTATTTTGTATGGTGTTTCGCGAGGAAGGAATCTGTTTAAACTTTGATTTAGAGGTTGTGACGAAGGATTTATTTTCTTGTTAATCATATGAACGTGAAGAAACAAGTAATAGTAAAATACGTTGTGCAAAATTTACAAATTAGCATGTACGACTGCTACAGAATTTCCATGATCACACGAAAGAAATAAAAATACACCGAATGCTTAGTCGATATAAATACCGCAGGAAACAGACCTAATGCATTCTGCGGGGTGAAGTGGAGGCATGTATCTACCTCAACGAGGCCTTTTCAGGAAAGAGGCGATCATACAGACGACGAGGCGCCAGCTCTCCAATTACCTAAATATACCGGGGACACTGTCTCGCTTTAGAGGATTTCGGTGCATTAAATGAAGCTGCAAGTACAACATTAGCTTTTTAGAGGTGGTATGAAAATTTAATTATGTGTGGCGCTAGCAACGAATGCATTTTCATCACCATTTAAAATACAGTACGTTGGCGCTTCTACGTGCAGTCTCCAAAAGCAAAAACTTCCATGAGACTTGTTTTTGTGACGAGTATAATAACGGTCGAAGTAGGAACTTAACTTTTCCAATGATTGGTGAACATTATCCCACGTTTTTTATGTGCACATTTCGCTAGAATAGTATACATTGCACAGATGGAGCAATTCTAATACAATTAAAAGGAGGAGTAAAATAAGAATACCTTATACATGTTATATTTTATCCGTGTATATCCACATCATACAAAATTTATAACATACAAAATCTTGAGTTTCCCTGGCCTTGAGGATAAAGAATGGAACCCGAAAATAAATCAAGGAAAATTATGTTTTACACGCGTTGATCACGACGAATTGAATCATTGTCGATTAAACTATTCGCGCTTGTTTTTGCGAGATGTTATTGGCCTTCCATGGAATGATCCAGTTAGCGAGCCTACAGGGAAGCACTGATATGTTTCAAGCAAGCTGATTCTTGCACTGGCCGTTAGACGTCAGTCTTCAGTTTGCATTCTGCGTATCTGGATCTAGTTTGGTCACTTGAGGCCATGGCGTCTCTCCTCCGTCCACTATTTACATATGCGATATCGGCAATTGTCACCCGCATCTAAACATTTTCTTGTGAGCAAGCCACACTAATCTCATGTATTTTTGGCAGTTCTTCAAGTGCTTGCTATAAGCCTTTGTATCCCATTACTATCCCACTCTTCTCAATGCGAAAGCAATGAAAGAGCAAGACTGTATTTACTATGTGCATGAGTCGTGCTACCTCTCGACGTATAAGTTTCGCGTCAATTTAAACTGTGTTCGTGCTTGTTATGGTGCATAGACGTTTACTCTGCATTGGAACTTTCCAAAGTACTACGTTCAGCTGATGTACTCAAGAAACTCGCCACCTTGGATGGACCGCATGGCATTGTCAACATCTTCTGCATCTGTTTGCTTCGACCAAGGACTTTATTCTGTTAAGCAATATTTAGTTTTAAGGATTTAAATATTTCTATACTTAATTGATCATGAGGAATTTGGTTCTTTAAGTGCTTCACATGTTATTCATATTCACTACAATTGCGTCATATTCTTTGTTGTACCTTTAATTTACTTATGGACGCATCGTTTCAACCACTGGTTAAAATTAATATTTGAAATGATTCATTATTCTGAAGAGTATCTCTGGATTAAACAGACAAGATGTTAAAAACGGGTACTTTTTGAGACAGTAATGATTTCGCTGTGTGATATTCAAAATCTATTAAAATTTCAATATCTCAAACTTTCATTTATATTATTCACGTGTGGTACTTGCAATAACTACAGAGTGAATTCAACAGATGTTTTTTAATTAAAAAAACTTGTTTTTAATTTCATGCAAATGTGTAATATTCTTGATAGTCACACATTAAATTCAATACATTATTTACATATATTGTAGTAAATTTGGTCACAACATGGTTTATTCAATCTATTGGAAATCTCATAAGTTTATTCAAAAATCACGCCTTTGAGTTTTACACAGGAACTTTATTCTACGATTTCTCCCCAGAACAACTTCCAATAGCCTTACGTTCTGGTATCCACTGGTATCAAGTCCACTCGACTAAGATGGGCAATCGATATCTGCAGTTCGATACGTAATTGACCTGTAACGTAACGCGCTGGCGCGCGGACCGTGCCATAGCTGCGAACACGTTTTCGACTACAGACGTTCATTGTCACTTGTTTGACTCGTCGACTTGTCATCTGGCTGCGACGCCGACTTCTCTCCAAAACGTCCTCAATCAGACACCTCGCTCTCTCGTTGTCCTCATCACAATTAATCGGCTCACGAGACGATTTCATGGTTCAGTAACCACGTGCTTATCTACAGCATGCTTTCGGTCAAGATCTACAGGTCCTTCAACATATACTAAGTCATCAATTTAATTATAAGATCAACATCAGTCTGGCACATCACGCCGTCAAGGTTGTACAACGAGGCATTTAGAGAATCGCATCATCATTTCATCGCTGCACCTCATCCAGATTTCGGCGAGTACACAGCTACTCAATTTTGTAACATTTGAGTTCTTCCTTATTTTAATGATTTATTTTGTTAGTTGAAATTTCATGTTATTGAATTATTTTGTTGGCACTTCTATCTCTCAAGTCCCATTTCATCCACCTTCATTTTTGGTCCTTCGAAACCTCTTACCGCAATACCCAAATGTACCTAAAGATATCAGTCTCTCAAAATGACTTTTGAATCTTATATCATTACTTTCAATCAAATTTCAATTCAATTTTAAAAATAAACATATTTATTTATGAAATATTATTATTTATTCCCAAAATTATTTCACATTCCCGCTGAATTTTGTCTGGCGGCTGCATACAGTCTATTGCAAGGTCATTGTTGCCAGGATACCTCGAATAAAGGCAAGATTACATACATGTCATTCAACCCCACTCGAACACGCGTCTTAACTAATTTTTATGTATCGGTTGCAAGCATGCTTTCTGGGGACCTAGCCCCTTCACAACGAACTCTTTACGAACTGCATGAGGATAATTTCATATTTTTATGCATTTTTAATATTGATACACTCACGTAAGATATTAAATTTATAATATTGCTACACATAAATATTATTCCAATTAAATTTCAAAATTTACCAAAACAGTTTAGAAAAATTCAGCAAGTTTACTTTGTGGAAAACTTTTTTTTTGCAGCAACGGCAAACTTTCACAATTTCTTGGACATGGGGAAATAAATCAAATACTAAAACTTCAATCTTGTTTGTTAAAAAATGTTTCATTGGTTTTTGCGGCGAAAATACGTTACAAAAAGTTAGATAACATTAAAAAGTCTATTTTAAATCTACATGGTCACTTGTAAGTTGTCAAATAATGACTTTATATTCATGAAAAACCGTAGAACATAGTATTTAACTTCATAAATATTCTTGCACAATTTACTTCAGAAATGTTACTTAATTTTCAACAGCATGTTTTTTCAACAGAATTATGTTTTGCAACAGAAAGTGCAGGTTAATTTTGTTAGTGTCCGCGAAATCCAATAATGTGTATTTCGTACCATAGTCTTATGTCCTACAGGTTAGAGAAGAAAAAAAATTCTCAATCACCTTCACCATTCGTCTCAATGTGTTCACATGATTGAAGGTATCAAGAGTACAAGGTCGTAATAAATTCTAATTTCTTTCATGCATTAGTAATAAATTCTAATTTCTTTCATGCATTATTTAAGTCAATTCTACGTGACAGGGAAAGGAGCATGAAAAAGCACCATAATCCAATCTCGGAAAACAAGGAAACATGCACAGGTGAGATCGCAGTAATACGGGAATATCAACTGGCCCACTGTATAGAGAAAGGAGTTAATAGCATATGCAACAGTTATTGAGTATTTCGTTTTAAAGGTAAATAATCTAAATACGTTTTATAATAAACAGGTTTACCAAAGTTACCGAACCGTGAGTGCCGTCATTTTTGGGCAGTTCATCAATTAACTACATTCTGCGCGGTTCATTGAAATATTTAGTGATAAGTAACGTCACCTGTGACACAGTTTAGTAACTTAACACAATTCGAACTGCATATGTAATGTATATAAATTACACAAGAAATTGTTAATTGCTAAAATGTTAGATTTCATTTAGTCTTGAGTCCAGAATATTATTTTTGTAATGGTAGCATTTTGGCAATTGGTTATTTATGACGACAATTATTTAAGTTTACAAAATGAATATTTTAGAAATAATATTTAGTGTTGGCTGTTGAAACTAAATAAATATAACATTTTATTCTAAAACCGATTACGTACGGATCCCAGGTAAGACGAATTGGGTCAACTCTATTCCCAGAGAAAAGTCGTATTTAACTGTAGCATGGAGTTGATAATTGGAAAGCTACACGATTTTTGAAAAGAAAAATTATTCAATATGATAACCCGGTTTAACAGGGGAAGTGGCTGTTCATCCAGATACAAAAAGACCACGAGTGAGGATCCATTAGAAATGTTCAGCCAAATAATCTATATATGGTGATCGTATTACAGGACTGCAACATGATGCTCTGTCGGGGGGAGGGAGTGTCCGCCTGATTTGTTGCAGAAGCCAACTATCAAAGCAAGTGAACGTAATGTTTTGGATATAGAGTTTCCCCACAATATTTTGTCGTGATGATGGGGAAGGTTACCCTTGCATGGTGAGCTTACAGGCTTAAACAAAGAGAGATGGAGTTTTAAACAGAGTAGACACCCAATTCATAGTGAAAGATCGTTTTAATAGTAAATACCCAAGCATGTGACTTGCTGGTGTAGGCACTGGACGAAGTCATCACGAAAAAGAAGAAAAAAAACAGGCAAATACTTGTACGCAGAGAGCTTGGTTCATGGGGAAGTGTAGATATTAAGAAGGTTCTACAGTTGGGCGACAAATGTATTGTACGAATTATGCCAGCAAAAATGAGTATACAAAAATGGATGTTACGTGGGATAATGCAGAGAGAGGAGAGGATTATCCTAGATAGGAAAGAGATGAGAAAAGACGAAAAAGAATGGAAGGAAACCTTGACAGAGACTTTGTTAAAATTCTGGCAGAAGCAATGGGATATGTCAATAGAAGGACGGCAACTACATGAAACAATGCCAGACGTGAGTTACGCAGAGAAGAATAGTAGGTGGTTTAGGCCTGGGCCAAGGGAAGCAGAATTTATGACAGTACACGGAGACTTTAAAACATGCTTAAAAGCGATTTGCACTAATAGAAGAGGAGACACTTTTAGTCTGAGAGAGGAAGAGACAAGTACCCGTGTGTTTTGGGAATGAAAATTATACGGAACAGAACAGGTATATACGAGAGATGAAGAGAGAAGGGTTTGGAGCAGAAATAATAAGCATAGAAAGATACAGGAAATTGGAGCAGTAATGATAAGCACAGAAAATAATTACATAATTTTCAAAAAGAACATTAAAGGAATTAAGGAAATAAAGATTAGACTAAAGAACTAGACAAGAGAACAGAAGATGACAAGAACAACAACAAAAGAGAGACAAAAAAGATAAGACAAAGAAAGGCCACACCAAATAAAGAAAAACAAAATTGATGTCGTGGAAGGTCGAGAGATGCGAACACGACAGAAAATAAATTAATGAAAAAAAGAAAGTTGAGTCCCATAAGGCCCCCCTAGGGTGGATGTCCACGAGCAAATTTAAAAAATTCAATTTTGAGATTGTGACAGTTTTGAATAGTTATGTGTCACACACACTTGCGCATAATATGATGACAATCTCACGAATTAAATTATTTCAAAATTTAAATTTCATTGGATTTACAAGATTAATACTGTTGTAGGTAGAATAAATTAAAATTGCATTTTTCTCGAAACCAAATTTTTAATACAAATGCACATTTCCTTAACGACCAGTCAATGAAACTTGAAATTTTTATAGCAAAGATTGTTGCACTTTGTAAATGTTATTAGTTGAACCGTGTGCGGTGATAAATGAAAAACTCATACACCCAAACACGTATGCAAGATTATTCACCCTCATCATTCATATTTGTTATTTAATAACATTAAATTTAAAAGTGAAATATGATTTCATTCAGTTGTGTGGAAGTAGAGATCAAGATTTATTACTGATCTCCAATTCACTTGTTTATCGTACGTCCTAGGAAAAGATGCCGTGTTATCTGTGTTTCCTATTGGACGACTCGAGTATCCGCCCAGGAAGTCTTTCCTTTCTTTTCTCCTTTCTCTTAGAACGAGAAAGGTCTCCACTTCAAAGGGTCAAGGTAAGCTCATGGTGACAGAGAGACTTCGTTAAATAGTAGTTTCTACACACAGAAGGTTTTATCTTCGGAGAGTAAAGGTCCAGAAGTCAATCTCACGCAGAATAACATGCTAACTGAAAGACAAAGCTACGCTAAGAACATTAGAGGGAAATTGAACGATATTTTAATTATAATGCCCCGTAAGACGACAAACGTGTCATCGTTTTGTCCGCCCAATAGTAAAATTTCATGACTCAAAAATCGAGATTGTTCCGGGGCGACGTACAAATGATTGAGAAATCCTCTGGCGGATGCCATGGAACACAACAGATTTATGAAGACGGAGGACCAGCTTCCAAGGAAGCAATTTGAGGGATGTAAAATAAGGAAAAGACCAAAAATAACCCTCATAAATTTAATGAATTGAATTTCGTCACAACATTGTATGTGATAAATGAAAAAAAAAATTGAATTCACTCTTGACTTATTAACCTAAAAAATACATAAACAAGAAACAATTGAGCAATCAAAAATTGGATTAAGCAGAATGGTGAAATACGAATCTAAGTATCACTAAATCAGTAATCTTTCTAGATGATTACATAATTTGCACACCAATCCATCAATTCACAGACTACTTGTGTATTTTAGTATTACATAGAATTACTGCTTGATAAAATGAAATAAACATCCAAGAGTCAACAAGACTTATGATTAGAACGAAAATCCTTATGTTAATAGTGCCTTCTGATCAACACAACATTACGTATTTCATTATTACATAAAAATACTGTTTGATACATTGATAGAAATATCCAAGAACCAAATGACTTATTATTAGAATGAAACGTTCTTTATTACGGGTGCATTTAATTAAGTGTTCAAGATCATGCCACTCCGTAATGTTTTATATTCTATTTTCCTTCTGAATTTGATATAATCAGTGGGGATTTGACTCGTAATAAGAAAGTGTTCTGCTCTAGATTACACTGACGAGACCATTTAGAGAACCATTGAAATAACTGATAACAAAAGGAACACATGTAACCAGTTATTGCGGAGCAGTTCTTCGTTTAAGTCATGAACACTTACACAAACATAGTGCTCTCTATCCTGCCTCCACGCTTCAACGTTCCACAAATAAACCACGAAATTAACTTGGCAAACATCTCCCTAAAACATCACCTGGCAGACACAAAANTTTGAAGTACAGTGGTGAGAAGCATATGCGCACACGAATAGAAATGCAGGATGGGAGCAAATCTCGGTCGCGTGCGGCAACTTGTGAAGGTGCTCTTAAATGTAGTTTAACAATACGACTTGATGTTACTCGCTCTATAATAAAATGAATAGAAAATTAAATAAAAATAACTAAGTAATCAGAATTAGAAAGGAAAGACCGACTTCGAAGTCGTGTGGCTACTGTAGCGAACAAGTATGTCCGTCTGAGTGTACGAGTAGTAGACGATTAAGTGGCTGCTAGAGCGAACATGTATGTCCGTCTGAGTGGTAGATGATTGAGAGCGGATGCGAGGGTGAAACAGATCAGGTAGGGTGCTGGAGTGAAGGGACGCCCGTCTACTGACACTATCTTACGGCGAGCTAAGGAAGCTCAATGCTAATGCGTGAAAATTTTGGTAAATAAAAGGTGCAGGAATAGTGCGCTTTCTGGTGAAAGGTGTTTCACCTAACAAAGGCCAGCCACCGTAGCCTGCACTTTTGGGGGTGAGAAGGTGCCCGTCTAGCCTCACTGACAGGTGCTTAGGAGCTGGTAGCCTCACTTAGGGCAAGCGTTATTGCCAATTGGGGAGAATTATGTGTGCCGAAACAGTGATATTTTCGTAATATTCAGAGGGTGTAACTCACGCTAAGTGCACACATCCAACTTTGAGATGCACATCTGTCGGCTGACTAGTCAGTGAAGGAAATAAGTAACATTGCTCTGAATGTGAGTGAGGTCCCCAAGCCGATAGTTGGCCAACCGTTGTACAATAGTTGGAGAGTAGCGTCTGAGCCAATTTTCTCACAGATTGTGCCCAATCCAACTGGATCCAAATATCAGTGACTCACTTAGGGCAAACAGAAAGAAGCCTAGGGTCACACACATCCAATTACAATCGTTCAGTCGGCGAAGATTTGTTTTGAAGAAAGGTTGAATTTTAGGTAATAATTTGTCTGTGGTGGGAGAGTTTTGATATTATTTACTTTATTTACGATTAGCATGAGGAAAGAAAATGAAGAACGTTTAATAGATAAGAGAGAAAACCTCCTGTATAAAAATATATAATAGTGAACTCGGAAATAAATGTAAGACAAAGTGGGAAGAAGTGTAAATTTCAGTTTCAAAATAAAATAACGTCCAAATTTGGTCGCGCTGTGAAGGTTATAAAACGACACATATTGAAACTGATCAACCACTAGAGATAAAAGTGGTGTCATCTTCGGCGTTATATGGCCTTTCATTCTTCCACCAAAAGTATCGATAAAAATGTCATATTTAATAATAATCTACGAGTGTATTTTTCGTAGAATTCTTGAAATATTATCCTCGATTAGAAAAAAACTTAATATGCTCTTTGATTATTTTAATGCAACTTTTTAGGTGTGTCATGGCAGGTTATTGTTGATCACGTTGGTTTCAACGAAGTTTTTTTTGTGGGGTTTTACAGCTCGTCGAAATCAAAGGTCATTGGAGCCCTAAAAACTTGTACAGGTAGGGAAAATGCCAACATGACTCTCCCCGCGTGTGGGACTCGCCGAATGACTCAACCATACCCACTAAAAACCCTCCTGAATTACAATATACCAAAACATATCTCAAAACATACATCAAAACATTAAGGACAAAAAATGAGGGGGGACAAAAAATGAGAGGGGGACAAAAATGAGAAAAATGAAAAATACCCTAGCCCTAATAGCGTCGGGGTCGAAAAGAACAAGAGGAGACCATGGAAGGTCAGAAAAGAGAAAGGAATGAGCCCGGCACAATGAAATGGAAGTAATGCCAGACTCAGCTCGGGGCCCCGTGTTTGCCAAACACGTACTTACTAGATGTACGTCCCCTGGGGGGTTCAACGAAGTATCTGTTTACACTCATCCTGAAGTTTTATTAGAGTGAATTTACCTTTAATTAAAACATTCATGAAACCAAGCTTTCGCTGTACGAGCCCGAGGCGGAAAACCGAATATTTTTGTATTTTCTTACTCAACCCTTTAAGAGTAAAGCACATAGTATACCGGCTTCGGCGAAAGCCAGATTTATACGCAGAAATCGGTGAAGACTAGTCAGATGTGTGCGCAGTCGCTTCCAACTGCCCTAGGACTCTAGTTTAGTACTTCAAATTTATAAACAGAATTTGCAAAATCAATGTACTGATTTATAGGAATCAGAATCAAAGGGTGTCATATTATTCTAATTCGTTAATTTAATAATTATTGTTAGTAGAATACACAATGAGTAGTCCAGTGGAAATGTTCTATTGACACATTTGAAGTGTATAAGAAAGTTAAGAAAGCCGAAAACTGTTATAATATCGAGTCAATGAAGGCTCTAATTATTCCGCACGTACAATTCGTAAATACGACGTTTTTACGGAAAAGGGTTCGCAAACACAACAGTTTCATTCATGTACGTCTATAAAAAAGATAATTTTAATACTTTTAAACAAGGAAGCGTTATATAAGAATTGAGGAATCATCAAATACAAAAGGAAATAAAAAAGATCAATAAAATAAATATACGTGCCAACCATCATGGTAATAAAATAAACCACAATCTTTTAAATTAACTTTCTTTGGGAAAAAAATGCTTCATATTTATTTAAAGCATGGCAGGAACTGTGACTATTATAATTTGATATATGTTCTTGGCAGCAAGTAATGTATGTCGTATTGTTATGCACTTCTAATATTTCACCGAGGTTGAACGTAATTAATTTATAATATTTCACCGAGGTGAATTAATCTATCGAAATGTATAATTCCAAGAACTGCTCGATGCCTAGCACTCTCACAGAGACCTAGTTGCCTGAACTTGGTGTGGAGGCAATTTGTGGATGAGGAGGTCTTCGGTTAAACCCCGAGGAAGAAGGTCTCCCGCCGGAGGACAACCACACGCAACAGATTCATGTAAACACAAAGAGACTAATATTCACGGAAATGTAAGGAAATGGCCACGCGTGGAGAAATAATTGGGATTTTTTGAGAGATTACAGAACGAAATTTAAAAAATGTATCTCAACTTAGAGGTAGAAGAGATTGATCCGCACCGTGAAAATGTTGGCCGAATAATGAGAAGATGAGTGAGACGAGAAAATAACATTGGAGAAAATGGTGGAAAGCAATTTCTTTAAAATTCGAGTGTGAGCCGACGAACGAAAATCTATTTTGCTGTGTGATACGATATTCGGAGTAGGTGGTTTAATAGAGAGGCGGCAGGCATCAGTTGGCAGGACGATCAGGATGGGAGTGTTTGCTGAGGTAAAACGGATCGATTTGGATCGTGTAAATGTGTGGTTGGAGAGGGGAAGAGGTAAGAGGCAAAGCGGATTAATGAAAGGAACCGAGTGGGGTCGATCAGGGAGTAGAAAAAGGAGGATTGGGATGGAGAAAATGAGGTAGACTATAGAGTGGTGAGAAAGGATAAAGACGGGGCAGGTTTGGGATGCATAACGACGAGGATTATGAGCATAGCGTGTTGTGCCGACGGGGCTAAGATGAATAATACACGACGCGCGATGAAACATGAGGAGAAGGGGTGCACGAGGTCGAGTGGAGCGAAATCGAATACGACGGGATGTATCCAGCAGATGCGGAGCAGATACTGTTGGGGCGGAGGGCAGAGTGCACAGTAGAACGAGGCGAGGAAGAGAGTGGTGAGCGCAGTGGCAAAGGGCCGAATGGAGCGGGGAGTTGGCCGCGGACCGCAGACCGCTATCCGGAGCCATCGCTGCTGTCGCGTGACGTCCCCCGAAAGCAGCTGCGCGAGCGATCGAGAGAGCAGATGGCTGGTTGACAAATGCACGCGCCTCGTGGCACATTGTAGCCATCGCGAATGCGGAACGATTCGAAACAAGGTTTTACATACGAGCGCAGACATTTGAATACTAAAATTGCAACAACTAAACACATTGTTTCAATATTTTGCTAATCGAAAGTTTTGGTGGAAAGAGAAAGTACTGATTATATTACCAGAATCACATTATCCGTTTCGATTCATACATCACAGGATTTGATTACAAAACTACTTCACACTTCAAAAACTATTGGGATAATTGATTCCAAATTTGTCCTAAGAAAATACAACATTGAGAAATAACACTTGAGAACTGAGGAGGACATGGACACCTCTTTAATAATGAATGGTTTTTACTTCACAACGTCTTATTTAGAAAAACTTTTGTAAAATTCTTTCATCAATTTGTTGGGATATTTTCAGCATATGATTTACAGTAGATTGTAACTTGTAATCCAAAACTTGAAAATTTGATATACCAAATTTTCTCTAACTCCTGTCTCTNCATCCAGCAGATATATTTTCTTAATAAATCGGCGTCGGGGTATGAAAAATTCTCCCTCAAAATTTCTTTATTCCGTGGCCCTTATGTAACCGAATTAAATTCAATATATTTCTTATAATTTGTCATATTTTATGTATTCACATATTCTATTTTCTTTTATTCTCATATTAGATTCTAATATTGAAAATGGGTATGGTTAAATTTAGTTGATATATCTTGAAATCTCTTTATTTCCTCATAGAAAAGAGAAAATAATGTTCTTATTAATGGTTCCTACCCCCTATTCCTTTAAAAATAATTAGGCTCTCTTTTCAAGGTTTAAAAACAAATCTCCGAAGTCTTGTCATAAAATTGTATTTTTTAATAGAAATACTAGCATTTTTCCTGTTGTCTGATCTTTTCCATTTCTTGGGATGTTCAGTTTTGTATATATCAAAACAGGAAAATGACCAATAAGCAATTTAAATGTATTAATTAATTTAAAAATCATTTCAAAACAGTTTTTTATGTCTTGATTAAATAGAGTTAAAGTAATAATAAAGTTAAAGCAATTTAAATGTATTCATTAATTTAAAAATCTTTTCAAAACAGTTTTTTATATCTTGATTAAATAGAGTTAAAGTAATATAAAATATGATAATACATCGTTCTGTATCAATGAAATGATTATCTTTTAATTGGACATTGAGGTCTGTGCGGTCCCCCTGCGTTTCCTTAATCTCGAAATAAAGTATATTTCAATTAATACTACTTCTTAATCTATGAAGACAATTAATACTACGAAGTTGTTTTTTTCATTCACTTAATCATACCTGGTCGTGATTGGTTCATCTGAAGCTACATCATTGTTTATTTGGCTTTGATTTTGCAGTACTTTAAAGAGTATTTTTCCTTTAGAGAAGGAATGAATTCTCATTGCAGAGTCTTTCGGTACACAGGAATGAAATTTTCTTTTCTCCTTGGTCGTATCAGCAAATTTGAACCATTTATTCAAATTTTAACGTTTACAGCTATATTTTCCCTCGCTACATAAATGAATGTCTTTTCTGTGTTTCTAAGCACAATCAAACTTTTGTGAAACTATTGTGAAACTTTCGATAAAAATATTCTGAAACTGTCGTGTGATTTCAATCGTTTGGAATCATCACAATTTTATGAAGTTTAACGGCACCATCCTCGTTCTGTCCGTAGTAACATACGAATGGGTGCACGGTGGCTTGAGCATTATCACCCTGCCCACTATCTTGCAAAACAAAAGAATTATTTTCGAAAAAATAGGTAATAGCAAGTTCTTCTTTGATTTGGATATTTTTTAAGCGAAAATATTCTCCTTTTGTTTCTGTCACAAAATCATGTGAACTATTCTTTGTTATGAAATTAAAAAAAAATAATGGTAACATTCAAATTGCAATAATTAAAAAATTCAAAAAAACGCATCCCTGATTTTTTGTTATATTTTCGTTACACCTTCTCCCTTTCTTTTCTCCAAATTTCAAAGAAATCTATAATATATTCTATCATATTTTTGAGAAATTAATTTTTCAAAATTTCACCTCATTTATAATATTTAGTGATTACGGAATCTATGGGATACTGCTAAACAACCGAAAACTATTTAATTTGTAACGATTCACTATTTACTAAATCTGTTAAAAGAATACTAATTTACTTCCTTTTTTAATAGTTTAAATACGACGCATAGTGCATTTGAACATATTTCAATTCCTTAATGAATGATAGATATTTCATCCTGTGAAGATAAACTATTTGAAGGAGAATTATTCTAAGTCCATCTTAAAATTACAGATGGATGGAATGCCACTGCAGAATTAGCGTTCGCATTGAAAGACCCCCTTAGTTGCTTCTTCTCCGAATGGTGTCTGCGAATATTCTTGTGACACAGGTCCATGACCGAGACGGCGGGGCGTCTACAGTAATTGTGAAAAGAGCTGGAGATCACGCGTCCACCAAGGGCTGTGGAACACTCTAGATGCAAATATACATGGAAATGGGCAGCCATAGCAGGAGAAATCTTCCCCTTGAGAAAACCCGCACACAGTTTCGGACCAAAACGGTAAAGTTTTACTAGTAGGAAAGAAATCGGGAAATGCTTACCTCAACCTATACAGAATCCTGTTTTACTGCGAAACTCAATGCAAATTACGTAATAAAGTTCGTTAGTTAACAGTTGCTTTTTAAGATATATTATTCAGATATTAGGCACGAGAAAAAAGAACGAGACATTGTTCTCAATTCATGACGTATATCAACCCAAATTTTAAAGAACAAATGATATAATTTTATATCATATATATTATATATATCAAATCCAAAAGGGTTTTATTTACATAATTCACATGTTTTACGATCGTAAGCTGAAGACTGCAACTAGAGTATTCGTTAAACACCGTTCGGAACCATGGAAAACCAACGGTCAAAGCAAGAATAACAAGTAACGATTACAAAGTGACAAATAATAACAAGCTAGTCAATAATTCACGTTCTTTCTACCTTCCCTCGCGATGCTGTGGAGCTCCGAATGCGTCTAGGTGACTTGACTCGATCGGTTGCGTTTTGAATACGAAACCCCTCCAATGTTTTCCTGAAAAAGAAAGTACATATCCTCCCGGCAGAATCATTTTTCACGCACACTCTGATGACACATGAACGAAAATATTATCTTAATAAACGACCGAAAAACTAAAGAACAATAAAACTTCTTTAATTAGATTGATGTATTTAAAATTTCTATTTATTTATCTATTTTCAAATTCGCGAATTAATTTTTCCCACATTACCCTCACGCGCCACAGAAGAATACCTAATAGTTCCTTGAATTCGTTGTTGCCCTCCATTAGAATTATAATTCCTAATCTTTTATTTTTATCTTGTTCCAAACGTTCCCTTTAAATCCAACCACGACTCCATCTTTCTGTCGCCTCACACGTTAACAGGATATGTACCCAATCCTCCGTTTCCCCGCAGAAAACGCAGATGGCGTCCCTCTCGATTGTTTTTATTTTCTAATAGCCCAACCGCCCGTTCGAAACCAAGCTAGACTACATCNATCCGCCAGACTTCGCCTTTCATAAGACACAGTAGAAACGCAAATGATTTTACTTTTCATTATCGATATATATATATATATATATATATATATATATATATATATATATATATATATATATATATATATATATATATATATATATATAATATCATTGTACATAAATTCTTCCCATATGTTACCCAGGCCCATCCGGTACAAGAACTTTTTTACTTTTCCAACCCACCCCGTTGGATACTCTCTTCACGGAGACATGTGGCTGCAAGCGAGTTTCCCTCCCTGAATAATTTAACAAAAAACTTTATTGCACGCAGTTGAATTTCAACACTAATTCCTAAGCATCCAAATATTTTGATAATTTTAGAGTTTGAAACGTTACGAGATAATCGTATAATATCTTTCAAATAATTTGCTGCTACAGATTCAAGGATTTTGGTGCTTGATACAAGTCCCCAAATTTCAGCCCCGTATGTCATAGCTGGCGTAAGTGCTCCACGGAAAACTTTATCGCAAACACAGATTAGGATATAGGGGATTTTGTATGTCATTTGGTTTATTATTTTGAGAGAAGCTATACTTTTAATGCGTGTCATTATAATTTGCTAGTTCCATGACCCTTTCATAGTGGTGTTACTTCCTATATAAAACATTTTAACTCTTTCAATTTCTTGGTTTCCGAATGTCCAAATTTCATTCTTACTATACGCTGTACCGTTTTTGAAAGCTATAATTTTGGTTTTCGATACATTGACTTATAGTGAAAGATCTGAGCAGAACATTTCACGTCTGTTGAGACCCTCTTGGAGAACTTTATTGATTTCGAGCAGATAACTAGATCGTCGTCGTAAAGAAGTCCAGGGACACATGATCCATTTATTTCCGGTGCCATAATATCCGGCTGATTCAGCTTTTCCATAATATCATCGATAAACAGAACAAATAGTTTAGGCGGTAGTACGCAACCCTGTTGAACCCCTAGTGATGTTCTTATGTTAATTGTTAAGTCACCATTGTCACACCTCACACAGAAATTGACATCCTTGTACATTGCGGAGATCTTAAACTCGACACTTCCTGATGGTCATAAAGTCGGGCTAGGGATTAAAAATTTTGGGTACCATCAAACTCGACAGATTCTACCTGCTCTAAAGACTTGCCGCGCCCCCTCCTGCCAACTGACCGAATTGTCGTTAATGGATTTCATGAGTCACTACACTGGAAAGTTTTTTAAAGTACAAAATTAAGAAATATAAGAACAAAATGTATATAATATAAGAATAAAACATAAGAACAAGTTGTATTTAAAAAATTCTGAACCACTGATGTTTGGAAACTTTGAATTCAATAATTCTCGAGCAATTCTCTTAATATTAGATTTAATTTTCCAAATCCAGTCACTGCATGTTTGTTAGAGAGAAAATATCCTAGTAAGTATTATATTTTATTGTTGTCAGCTATTTTGTATAAAATATATCAGCCGCTTCTCTAATATTACAACGAATCCATTCATGTTCAAAAAAGAATTATTCTCTGAGCAGCAGCTCTATATTTTTTTAATTAAAAAAACTGCCAGTAATACGAGAAAGGAGGCGAAGGACTGAAGCTGCAGGCTCAGATTTCAACAATAAACTCAAACAAAAGTAAATTTTCTAAAATGCTCTTTCTTCAGTTTTCCGCTTGTAACTTGAAAACATATATTTAGAAGGAAACACCACTGTACCTAAACAATGTCATATTAAATTTCCAAGAAATTATGTTCCGTGTCATTTTGTCGTCAGACGAACGGATGAGGCTAAAGAGCGCGATGCAATTTGACAAAAATTGTACACTACATTAAAAAACGTATTTTTCTTGTATTTTGTTTAAAAATTGAGAACTGTTTACTTTTAGAGAAAATGTCCTAATTCGAAAATGAAATTTATTGAGCGTCCAACAAAATGTGTTTTTCAGAGTATTTTTTCTAACGGTATTTATATCCGGTTGCGCGCCTTGATCTTAAGTACACATTTATGTAATAGAGTCAACGTGTACTTTCTTCCTTGCATGGTGTCTGTGATCCAAATATGGTTCGAGATTCTGGTCTTTTACTCTTGTAAATTCACAGAACTGAAAAAAATGACATAGCATTTTGTTTCTAAAACCCATTGCTTCAAAGTTAAAATCCATGCAAACTGAGAAACGTTGAAATTTTACTGGTTTTTTGTTGTTTATTTCTGGTACTTCGGTCGAGATCGAAAATTGCGGTTCATCATCAGGACTTGATCATATACAACGTATAAAAACTCAGAACTACCCTTTTTGATGCAATTAAATACGTTTCAACTCTCCGACATAGATGTGCTCAAAACGTCCACGCGCAGAAGAGGATAAACAGATTGCTAGAAAAAAATATCCAGGATAACGCGTTTTGTCGGACGTTTAATGTATTTCATTTTCGTATGAAGACATTTTCTCTAAATGTTTGTGGTTCTCAAGTTATAATTCAATTAAATCGATTGAAGAATTTTTATCAATTTAATCACGCTCTTAGGATTTTCTGTTCGTCTGGTGACAAAACGATACAGAATGTAATTTGTTATAAATTTAATGTACATTTTTTCTGTTCAATAATATTTTGTTCTAAAAATGCGTTGTTTTAAAGTTATAGGCAGAAAACTAAAATAATATTGAAAGGGAAAAAACTTTTTTGACATGCTTCTTTTCGGCACATAATTTCTGGACTAATAGTCAAATGAGTATTTGATGCCAGTAAGGTCGTGTTGGTATCATTTTTCATCGTCTTAAGCGTAGATTTAAATTATTCTATTACAACATCACAATTTTTATGGAGAAATGTTTTTTTTTGTGTGTGGTTTAGTCAACTTGTTTATTGAAAGAGCTGCCCACCGGTCCCATTGTCTGGGGATTCACGGGACGGGCACAGGTGGACCGGCGTAGCCCTAATCCTTAAGGAAGTGTGGAGTTTAATGGTGAAGTTATCCTTCTACCAGAGGATCTGTCGAGTTTAAGTTCGCCCCTTGCCCGTCATTCCATGAAGTAAGTTTATCATTTTAGAAGAAATTCCCTTGCTGCTTAGTTTGGCCCATAACTTTTCCCTGTTGACTGAGTCAAACGCTTTTTCAAAATCGAGGAATCCACAATATAATTTACCCCTTTTCAAGTTTATTACTCTCTTAATGATAGTATCTAGGGTGATAACGTTATGAATGGTAGACACTCTCTCCTGGAAACCGCATTGGTAAGGGGACATGACCTTGTTTTTATCACACCACTTTTTTAGTCTTTCGTTTATTACGCGACAAAATGTTTTCCCCAAAATTGGAAATAACGAGAAACCACGATAGTTATCTGGTGAGTGAATATATCCTTTTCGTTTAAAGATATGTATCAGAACAGCTTTAGTTCAAAGCGACGGGTGAACACCTATCTAGTATATTATTAAATATATTCGGATATATCCGCCATAGTTCCTAATAAACTGAAGTGGAAATCCATCAATCCCTGATGCTTTTTTGTTATCTATTGAATTTACAGCAGAATTTACTTCGTCATATGATATATCACGATCTACTTCGTCAACCCTTTCTGAAACAAATCCGCACGTAACTTCTTCTTCGCTTAATTGCATCGGTTGTTGACGGGAGAGAAGATTTTAAAAATATTCTAACCACTGATCAGGTGTTATATTACTTCCATCCCTCGTTGAAGATTTTAACGCGTTGAGTGTTTCCCAGACTGCGTTTCCCGTTGTTTGCTTTCAGAATCCTTTCTATTCTTTTCGTTTCATTTGATTGCCAATGACTTTTCTTACCAATGAGTAAAGATTTATATTCTTGTGAATATGAAACGTAGCTTTGACGAGCTGCCTGATAGCCAAGTATACGATAAATTTGCAGAGCTTTGGTATCTCTTCTGCGGCTATTGTAACATTCTGAGTCCGACCAATTTTCCTTCTTTTGTTTGCGTTCTTAATATAGCTTTCCATTCCTTTACCTGCATAACACAGCGCCTTTTGAATAGTTGCGGTTTGCGCCCCCTTTCCCAACGACCGACGGTCTACGAAGAGCATGAACTAGCGCGACCGCAAATACTTCTTTCTTCTCCTCATTCCATTTGTAACGGGTCATTTTGCGACATAACATGGGTTGAAGATGTGTCGAGGATTTGTTCAATTTCAAAGCAGTATTTAATGCGAGACGGTTCAATTCACTTCTGTCTCCAGTTTTGAAGTTCACTAACCGTTCGACTGTTGATTTACTTCCCAGAGCAATGTCAATAATGCTACTTCCCTGACTATATATAAATATATAATGCCCTTCCATGTCTGTACCGTATTTCCCGTTAAAGATATCTAATTCAAATAAATCAGCAATTTCGTGGAGCTCTTTTCCCCCTCCAGCGGTGTTCACATCTTTACTGGCTCTACGCAGCTGTCTCCAGTCACACGATCCTCCTACATCATTTAGAGATATAGACAAATTTTTCGAACCGATTCTTGCGTTAAAATCACCCATAATAAGGAAATCAGTTCCTGGAAACATTATCTAGATCATTTACGAAATCGGATAAATCTACGAGAAAGTTAGTGTTATGATATCGCGATGTGATAGGTTGCCTGTATGCAAATATAATATAACAATTCCCTGCTAATCTCAAACAAACGGTGTTGTCCATTTTTGTTACAATTTCTGTTACGTACTGATTCATCTCATGCTTAAGAAAGCATAAATTCCCTCCAGAAAATGACCTCTACGACTGTGTCTCAACATCATTTTATGAACACCTACGTATCCGCTGTTGGAAAAAACTTGATCATGTGAACCCCACGTCTCCATTACACCCACAATATCAAGTTCTCTCAGATAATCTGCAACATTACGCATATCTAATTTACCCCTAAGTCCCTGCACATTCCAAGAAATAACTTTTATCTCCTTTCCAGATACCTATCTATCACCACCTCCCCTCCCTCAGCTGCTGTCACTACTGGTGCAGGATCGGACTTCTCGACTTTGCGAGGTTACGTCGCGATTCCTAATGCTCCCGTCTCGTCCGGCTTCGTTCTCTGCACGCAATTGCTACGCGTTCTCTCGCCGAGCTGCACGAGAAACACCCTGTCCATCGCCTTTCAGTTGATCACCAGCTTATCGAAGCGGATGACAGCATGGCAACCTTGTCTCCTCGCCTCGATCATGTGGTGTCTCAGGAAGCGGTGTTCCTTCCGTACCCGCTAAAATCTTTCTCCACCCACACCCTTCGACTCCCGTCGCTTCCATGCTTCTTTCAAGATAGTCTGTCTATCTTTATAGAAGGCAAACTTTACCACAATCGACCTCTTCCCTCTTCTGCTGCCTACTCTATACGCCCTCTCAATATCATGGCGCCCCAACTCTATGTTCAATTCATTCTTCAGCAGCGTCCTAATTTTAATCTCTGTAGCCTCCCATGATTCCCACGCGTCCTCCACGATACCATAAAAAACTAAATTATTTCTTCTATATTGGTTTTCCAGGTAATCTAATCTAGTTTCTAGTTTCACGAGCCGTTCTTCAAAACCGTTCGCCCGAACCCTTTGAGCCCAACCGTTACATCACGAAGCTTGTAATATTGTATGGTGAGCGAAGCAAAAGGTGTGCACAGCTTAAATGAACGGGTCGCCAAGCTATTCTTTGTACGAAGATGTTGAATGATCTGGTGTTGCCGTTGGCGAACAAAGGGCTAGCGGTCAAGTGGAACGAGGAGATGGGGAGACAGAAGAATGCAGAGATGGTTGGTATCTGTACCTGAACACGTCGTCCCCTGACCCCTTAATAGGTAGAGAGTGGGACAGGAGCGCTCCCATTTAGACAGCTGAGAGAGGACGATGGTAATAATTGTAACCCAATAATTGTAAATATTTATTCTACAAATGTTTTATAATTTTTGTTTTGAGTAAAGATTTTGTTAAACTAAAAGAGTGTTCTCCTTAAGTTAGTTTTGAAGTGGTGGCAGCGATAACGTTACCAGATTGAAAACGTTACAAGCTCCACTCCGCATCCGTCACCAAAATATAATCATCTGTCCTCCTCTAACCGTCCCATCCAAAAAGCTCCCCAGTCCAGTAAACGCGCCCCTCTTATCCTCCTCCCGAACTACTTCTACGACACTAAAAACCTATATTTTATTACAATATATTCTTCGGAATCTATAAAATACGTAAATACTAATATTGAAAAAAGTACAAATATATTTCCAGACAAAAATGAGATGGATGAGATCCCTTTCTTCATTTCTTTAGGAATTTGTCTCTTAAATATGAAATAATAACTTGTCTGTTTTGTTTCTTGTATTTTAATTCAATGTTTTTAAGTTTAAATACTTGTATTTGTCTTCATGCTACCATCGGGACATTTGTTCCAAAATAATGCAATAAATAATATCGTAAGGGTTTATAGCAAGCTCATTACCATGCAGATATACGGATGGAAATGTTAGGGTGGATGACAAAAATCTTGAAATATTTTACCCTAATTTACCCATTTAGAGGTGAAATTCCGCAATGTATCTCTATGTATTTGAATTTACAATGTTTACAAAAAGACGAGATAAAATCTCAATTAGTTTGTGAGATTAATCTAAAATGTCTAATATTTCATTTCACCCCAACGTTACGTCGAAATATTGAAAAATATTTTCTTAGTGAACCTCTATAAGAAGGAAGCAACGGAGTCACTCTCACTCCATTAGTCACGACTCAATTGCATGTAAGTATGGGTTTACAATGCGACGATTGGAAAATACTAAAGTCATACTTTTTACATTATTATTCTCAGAGTGAGATGGACATAGTGGGTGTGCGGCACTTTTCTTTGCGTTCTGTTTTCTCTAGTCATTTTCTATCTCTTTTCGCTCATTCATTCTTTAATTTAACTCTGCACACATTAGTTTTTCGTATCCTCCAGAAATAAGTGTGTGATAGCGAAATACCCCTGGTGTTGTTGGTTATGGTACATTGTGCTGTCACTCTACACATAAAGCCGAACTATAAATAAAAAATACTCTCGTAAGTGGGTAAGTGGGATTTAATTCTAATATAGAAGTTGTGAAAAGGACGTGTAAAATTAGATTAGTTATTACGTCGATCCAATACAATTTTATTTCCATATTTCGAAAATTGTTTTTGAGGAAGAATAGCACGATACTACTGTCAAAGAAAAAATCAAACACTATTTTTAATGCAAAGCAAATCCTGAAATGCAAATCGTTCTTCAGACAAATAAGAATAACGAACTGAATAACCTACGTCTTTTCGTCGTACCCTCTTATTTTATATCAATTCGATCGCTTCTCAAAAGAATGTTTATGCTATCGGAAGGTGTTTAACTCGAGCGCTATTTCATTTGTTATATATCTGTATTAAATAAAGTTTGTGTTTATAAAGTAATTTTTTAGTATTATATACATGTGAATAAGCATAATTAATTATCACGACGAATCAATAAACATATTCTAATTCTAAAAAGTACAAAATAATAAAAAATACATTTTTAAAAACAAACTTTTATTTAATCCATGTACTAAAACGAATAAAATATGTTTAGGTTTTGCAATTCCAAATGCTAATACCTGCATACACATTTCACAACAGTAGATACTAATAAAAATAAACGTTTTTTTGCCACCTTTATCGCTGAAAATTATTTAATATTTTATGTTGAATTGCTGAAAATGATTATATATTTTATATTATTTTAATATTTTATGTTGTTTTCAAAAAGATTGTCGGGTGAATTTTAAAGAAAATACATACTTCGGCAAGTACTTACTAACCAACCAATGAAATTAATTGGAATCTACTTTTATCAACATTTTGTGCAACAAGTTTTTTGAAGCAAGGAATTCGACAACACACGCACATTTAGGAGTTGATGAAATCCCACCATAAGTTTGTGAAGTGTTGGATTTTGAATCAACTCATAATTTACGTGTAATTTTATTCTTGATGTTTTATTTTAATATGTAATATAAATTTTAAAAATATTTTTTCTATTAGGGAAGAAATGTGAGCTCAACGTCTGACCGGTGCCGATTGCCTTTGGGATGAGAAGGGTCGGGTAGCCAGGGACACTATCCCATCTTAAGGAAATCCGATTTAAACTTACTTATTGCTCGTCTAATAATTTTGGAAAACGAATTTTCATAAGATTGACATTTATTCCATTCGACTCCTGATATAAAAATCCTACATATTAAGGCTTGGCAAAATCCTACCATAAATTTATGAGATAGCCGATTTAAAATTAAAATTATTGCTCTGTAATAAGAGTCAGATATAGAGAGGTGTTGTGTTGAAACAGTTTATAAGTGTCAAATATTTAAAATATGAAGAATGTTGGAATTATGTATTATCCCACAAATATTCAAAATACCACGGATAGTGCTAAAAAAGAGTATGAGTCACGCCTAATAACCATAATTTTGCTTCGCGTTACGAAAAATACTTAATAAAAAAGTAAAAGAATATAATACAATGTATTATAGTATCGGTTTCCCCGACTTCCTGTATACCACATATTAGTCAATTGACCTCGAGATCGATAAGCATTACTCAAGATACAATGCGCGCAATAAGGGAGAAGTGTACATAGGAGAGATACATAAAGTATGGAGAAAAAGGATGGAAGGGGAAAATTATTCGGGAATTGACAGACTGCTGGAACATAAGGTGGCAGAAGGCATTGGACGGGCGACATAAGCACATATTTATAAATAATGTGCATTACAACTACAACAACCAAAAATGATTTCGACCTACGCCACATATGATGGGGATTTTAACAAACCATGGCGATTTTAAAACAAATTGGCACAAGCGAAAAATTACCGATGATGGAATATATGCATGCGGGAGAGCAAATTATACAGTGGACCACATTTTACACGATTGCAATATTTTTGGACAAGATCGTGCTCTTTGGGTAAGACAGCTGGCGCAACAAGGAATACGCGACACAAAAGACTGGACAAAATACATTCTAACAAAGGATATATATAACTTCGAAGAATACATCACAAAGATAATGTTAATGCGAAAAGCAATGAAAATATCGCACAAGATAGAAGAAGGTTCCACGACACCACGGAAACGGCAGTGCCAGCGTAGTGCAGCAAGTCGAACAGGAGCAGCCTAGGGAAGAGAAAATAAGTAGGAAGAGGCGCAAAACCCAGATAGTGGCCGGAAGGCCGAGTAACTGGGCAACAAATCAATAACAAATGAAAAAAAATATTAGCCTGGCGACGATGTATTCATTCATGTTATCTGTAGACTATTCACAGCAATTAAACTACTAACAGACGGCAATTACAACGATTGATTACCACAGTATTGGCGTTACCAAGCAGAATGTTTTTCGCGAAAATAACTTTCTTTTTGGCATTTAGAATGTTTTTAATTTACGAAGCTGAATTATTACGCACTGTGAACACTGGGATGCGATTCTAGATGGACGAAAGTCCAAAAATCAAAGTCAAAATTTTGTGTCTTCAAGCTTACGAAACTTTTGTATAATGTCGAGAAGAAACATCGCCACCCTAGTATCTTAATTATCGATTTATTTTCACGTGTAATTGTAAGAGAACATGACCCTTTATTTAGTCAAAAGTCAAAAAATTACAAAAAACATTACAATAAAAGCATAAAACTTTATTATTAGGGAATCTGAGATGTTTATATTAGGCCAACAATGACTAATAGTGCGAACCCTGACAGAATCCTACCACTTCAAGTCTGTGTGAAGTCCGCTTCAAGCATGTTTCGCTGAGAAAACGGACTTTTCATGCATGTTTTACTTTTGCTACACTTTTCCACGTTTAAAGCGTGTTTCGAAACACCGTTTACTTCTACTTTCTGAATGGGTATGGAAACGTACTTTACACCTGGTTGGAGCGCGTTTTAGTGCGTTAATAATCAGTTTCGTTACACGCCCGAAACATGCTTTCTCGTAGAGAGTGAAACACGTTTGAAACAATCTTTTCACACAGTTTACATTGTTTATTTCACGTTTCGAAACGCGCTTGTCACGTACTTTTCATTGGTGCCATAGAAACGGACTTTGAGGGCATAATAGTGCGTTTCAAAGCATGTTTCGAAACACGGTTAGTGATTAAATAAATGTGCAATTAACGTTTCGTTATCAAACAATTAACGTTTCGTTATCAAACAAATAATGTTTTTTTAGAAAAACAAAAAAAACATAAAAAAGTAAAATTAATATAACTGATTGAACCTATGTAATTATGATGCAAAACTGACATTCTGCCTTCAATCAACCAGAAGACACTGGTCAAAGTAGGAAATTCCTTAGGACGTAAAAGATAGGTAAATTGTATAAATAAATTTGTCAGAAAGAGCATTGACTACAGTATTTAACTACTATTTTTAACTGCCGTCAAAAATAATCGAGAACTAAGTTTTCAATAAAAATAGTATGTAAATCCGAACAATGTAATTGTATTACTTTTCTGAAGTGTTTTGTAGTAGGTTTAACTATTAAAAGAAAATTTTCCCTTCTTGAGTGGGGAAATGCCTATAGTAAGCATCTTCTTAAAATTGTTCAAGTAGTGACAGTCTATTATCTATGAAAAGAACACAAAAGAAAAGTACATTATCCGAATTACTTTATTGTTAAACCTGTTTAAATTCCATTAAAAAAATATGAAAGAATATTCGAAGAACTGTTCCCCTGGAATTCACAAAACAAATAACTGTTTGTTAATTTTATGAATCAATGACAATGTATGTACACCCTCCACCATTCTTCTTGAGATATTATTTAGAAACACTTTTGAAAATTGATAAGCTATTTCTCTTTGATTCCTGAGGTAGTGAAAGTGCTAGTGATTCATTGCGAATTTTCTTTCAAACATTTTCCGCCGACTGTTATCCGATACTTGGTTTATTAATTACGCGAGATGAGTATAAAGCGCAAGCAAACAATATTAAATAATTTTTTGAATAAAAAATTAAAATCTAAAGATAAGAATGAAAATCAAAAAGTGTGTGAAACAAATACTAACATGGGTAATCGTCCATCATCAAGATCGAGATATGAACGTTCTAGTGAAAGTGAATTAAGAATCTACGACTGGTGAATGGGATTTGCAATCTGAAAAAAATGAAACAGAATCACTGTGCAAACGGTCTGATATACATAAAAACTTCAAATATGTACCCAGAGCAGTAAAATCTGCTTCCAAAATTTATAAGCTTCCAATGCAGCATTTAATGTTGCAGTAAATGACTGCTTCCTAGTAATGCAGATTGAACTCCTTTCCAAAAAATACATTTGCTTCTAACGAAGCGTACTGTTGAACCAGATGCATAGTCGCGCAAAGTAACTGGACGTAGCTGAATACCTGGATACGTTTGCAGGGTGAAGCACGAGTTTATATACACTCGTCGAATGTTCTAGAAGTAGGAGGGGGTTATTCCATAGAGTATACAACATCAGCTTGTGCTGCCACCTAGTAGTGATGACAGACAATTGCAAGAGTAGTATTCACAACGTGAACCATTAGTGCTTCGTGAATACGTAGCGACCTTACGAACTATAAATAGTTCCTAACACTTACACACATCTAGAAATAACGTCGTCAGCAACCTTTCCCCCATTCCATGCCATGTACTTCCTTCTACATCTTCACCCAGACTATGCCAAATATTCGTTTTATTTTCCTGCTGGTAGTTTATAGGGTATTCCCCTACATATCCATGTTAAATGTCCAACAAATTAGACCAACTTTGCTTTTTCGCTATTAAAACTGACGTTTTAAATTTCCCTCGTATCTCATTATAGATTCTCCTCACTATTTCTGTATCAATTCTCACCCTACATCGTGTCAAGTTCCTTTTTCTTTTTGCGTTCTTTTTTAAAGTGATCAGCTCCTTTGTCCACCATTTCTGCCCAAGTTTAATTTTTTCTCCTTTTCACATTTTCTCTTTAAGTCCCAAAGTCTTAATTGCAGGGTATCTACTTGATGTTCTATTGCTTCTTCCCTTTTTATTGCTACCGATATTTCTGCAAACTCTTTTTCAGATTTCTCTAACACTCCCCAGTCCACCCATCTGCGCCATCCCACTTCATTGTCCCCTACCTCGTACCCATTTATCTCTATTTCTATTGCACCATGGTCATTTTGCACTGCTTCCGTGAACCGCCATCTTGTCAAAACATTACCTCTCATCCTTGTTGATATTGTAAGATCTATAACTGAAGATCCCTTGCTTCCCATAAACGTATTCTCACCAAACGTGTTATGCAATAGTAGCCAATTTTTCATTACAAGTTTTCCTATTGCCTTCCCCCTCTTATTAGTCTTTTTTTATCTCCCCTCATCATAGAACGACCATTCCCATCCATACATATTACAATGTCCCTTTTTTTGTGATCATCTATTCCTTTTTGTAGTTTTTTCATATCTTCCATTATTTCTCCGTTATACCTACTATACATATTCACAACAATAAACTGCTTTCCTTTTTTCTCACACAGATGTACTTGGTGTTTCTCTTCTGCATGATGACTCAGTTCCATTACATTTAGTTCCTTATCTATGACATACCTACTGCCCAGGAATGTAATGTTGTAATTATTCTAAATGACAAAGGAACATGCACTGGTTTCCCTATGGTGAATAGTGCTCTTGAATACATGCTATACTAAACTTATTTCGAGTTAGATATTCCCCTAATTCTCTGGATCCTGTTATGTTTCTGGATATTTTATTGGTATATTTTAACTACCATTATCAATCATTTGCTGCATTACTCTTTTGACTTGTTTGTACTCTGCGCATTTTCTTGATAGTGTGCTATGATCTGCATTCAGATTTTTTCTACGGCAGTTCACACAACATCCTGTAATTTCCCTTCGTGGATAATCTTTAAATCTATGGCTTTCTGGTCTTATGTGTCCGCACACGTCGTTTCTCTATACACGTCCGTGCAAAATGTCCAAACCTATAACACTTGAAGCACCTGATGAGATCAATTGACTTCTCTATCTTGTAGTTTCTCATTTCTCCATATATCCGCCCTTGACGGAGTAGCGTCTTGAATGATTCCTGGTCTAACTGTAGAATCCAATTCTCCTTCGTATATCTCATTTCCCTATATATAACTGTCGCCGTTTTCTTCAATCTGTTTTGTTCATCCTGTGCTTCAAAATTCTTATCCCCCATTGATTCTATTCCATCCTTTTCTTTTAACTGCTTTTCCAGACCTATTATTCTTAATCATGGTCTACGTTTCACAACTTTTTTTATTTTGTAGTCCTGGCAACCCTATTACGACGTCCTGTAGTTTCTTTTTCTCGCATTTTGATGGTACCACCACTAATAGTTCCTTTCGCTTTGCCTCCCTAATTGTATCTATTCTTATCTTTCGCTGTCCTTCTCGCATGCGTCTCGCTATCATTTCTTTCGCCTCGTCAGCGGTTTTCCCTTCATGGACGATCAAAAACGCCTCCTTGTCCCTGCTTATACGCTGACACTCTCTCGCGGTACTTCTTCCGCTCCTAGCACACTTGCATAAGTCTCTTTGCAACACCGTTGCACTATCTTAAGCTCCGCTCATATTCGTTCCTCCAACTCAATCATTCTCTCCATACTCATAACCTTCTGCACCTTCGCACGCTCCTCTTCCTCTCTGGAGACTGTTATTCGTTTCCCCTCAAAAAACCGGTCTAACCGTTCCGTCAATTCTGTGTGCCTTTCATCTATTACTTCGAAAACATTTTCTTACCCAACCCAACCTACTTTAGCCTTTAATCTCCTGGACCAAAACATCAAGGAAACCTTCAGTTTTCTCTAAGAATACTCCTTGAAACCTCTTAATCCGAATATTTAGCAATTCCTCTTGTCCCAATTTCAACTGATGTTCCTCTTCACCTGGTCTCCTTCGAGTGTTTTCTTCTTCAACCCGTATCCTGTTATGTCTCTGGATATTTTGTCCTGCTCGTCATATCATTTTTTATTCCTGTCTATACCCGTCCTGATCTTGTCTATACTACCTGCTGCTACCATTTTTAATTTCTCGTCTCTTAACGCAGCAATGTCTTTATTATACCACCGCCTTATCTGTGTTAACTTCTTTTTCCTTGTTACTGGCATTGCACTTCACATCCTACTCCTTCACTTCGATCATCCTCTCTATCTACACCCTCCTTGTCATACATTATTGCTGTCTTAGTTATTCCTAGCTTATTAAGAGTTGTATATTTGAAAATTATTCACTTGCATATGCTACTCATGAAACATCCATTCTCTTCCCAAATGTCTTTTCTGTTTCTTCTCGTGTTGTATTTTGTTTTAAGAATTTTCTGAATATTGTGTTTTCTAGACTCCTTATAATATAGTTTTTTCAGCTTAAAATTCTATCTAACTATTTACTGTGCACAGATACCACCAACCGTTTTCAAGTTATGGCTGATAGTCTGGAAACACGTCTTACCGACACGTAGATTCGTGCTACAACGTACGTGAAAAATTTAAGAATGTCAAAACCCATTGGACATGTGTCATGGAAAGCCCTGAACCACACTTATCAATGTGGTTCAGTTTTCCCCATGCTGTTACAACCCATGCACAAAAATTCGTAATTTGTGCACACTAGCACAACCTATCGGCGACAGTGCAATATACTAGTACTCTTATAGTTTGCTGTTGTGTCCCTAATGGTCACTGATTTCTATTCTTACCTATAGTATGGTCCTCGTATAATAATTATGCATAGGCCAAGAAATAAACATTCGCGCAGCGGTCGTATAATGGGCCATGTTAGCATTACATATTTCATTTTTAATCAACTAAATTTGGTTCATACACCTTTTTTGATCGGTCTTAAAGCAACGTACTACGTTCAACCCTTCTTGCATTACTTTTCTGTGAAGTTTCACTATATTTGATCACTATTGTCCTATTTATTATTCCTATGGTTTAACATAGGGGATATTCACATCTTTCTTTTAACTTATTACTTCTGTTCCATATACCGAAATTCTTCAAAAATCTAAATATTTACTTCCGATGATAGTTTGCACTTTTCCTGTAAATATTAGTACATAGAAATCCATCTGGTAGGGGAAGACGGAACGTCAAATTTCGGCCCGGCCCGAAATTTCATGTTTTTTTCGTCCGAAATATTAGGACAGTCCAAAATATTAGGCTGCGAAAAAACCTGAAATTTCGGTCCGGTCCAAAATTCGATTCGTCTTCCGCTACCAGATTTCAGGTCCTTCTTCCATGGGTAGTGCGTAACAAACGTGTAGCTAGTTTGTTTCAGATCACACTATAGTCTGTGTAAAGCACGTTTCAATATGCACTTTTGACTTAGTATGGTCTGCGTAAACACGTTTCGTTACGCGCTTTTTACGGAGTCGAAACGGTCTCAAAATATGGTAGCGTTCGAAAATCCGTCCTTTTCACGTGCTTTGCGGGTTTCGAAACATGATTTGCACGTACTTGAAACGCGGTGAAGTATGTAATGAAATAACGTTGAAACGTGCTTGATCCTGGTGGGGCCGAATAATATACTTAAAAAAAATTAAGAATCACTGTAAACCATCCTCTGAGATGTAACATCTAAAATATAATCAAAAGTCAAATGTTACAAAGAATATTAGAACAATATCATAAGTCTGTCATATTAGGAATATGAATAGTTTTATAGACCTGACAACAACGATTGATAGTGCAAAGAATGATATACTAAAAAATTAGGTGCTAAGAAAATTAGTCCCGAAATATGTTGGAAATATTGAGAAATATTAGGAAGGGACAAATACAATAAATAAATACGAATAAAGAATTTAAGGGCACCAATTATTGTGATGAGGACGTATTGATACCAATGTATATTTTAAGATGGAGCGAAGGAAATTAATTATTTCGTGCGGTGGAATGCGGGTGAATAGTGGGTGGTCCCGGATGTCGAGCGTGGGCGATTGGCGTAGCCAACACAAGGAGGAGGGGGGTTAGTCTCGCGTTTAGAGTACCTAGAATGAGCGAGTAGGGTGTGTCAGGACGGGAGCCTCGAGTGCGGTCAACCTAAAGTCATAAATCGTCGAAGAACGGTCGCAGATGTGCTGGTTGAAATTGAGGAAAAATATGGCACAAATAATCCCATGAAAAGGAGACCGTGGTAATAGACAAGAATAATGTATGGATGCGGAAAGCTAGGGTTCATGCGATAATGATAACTTAATGCGTCTTACATGCGAATAACTTCGAATGTCACAAGTAAAAAATTAAATATGTTTTGTATAAATGAATTCCAAAATGTAGACTTAAATTACCAAATCTATGAATTCCTGTATTTTATATGGAAAATGTAAAATTAACGTTAGTGGTAACACTAGAGTTTTCAGTAGATAATCACTCAATTTTCATTCTGTATGCTTTTTTTTCTTTTTATAATTTGAAATATGAATAATACATTATATTTGTTATATTCCAAGTACTTACAACGCATGCATAACTGCGTCAAAACATTTTCCGTTGTGTAGAATTCTTTTACTATTATTTTTTAACGTATATGGCATAGTTTAAGTTGTGCATTTTTCACATCTAATCGGTTAATATATAACTTGGTATGTTTCTTTGACTTTACTTTATAGCAGCTAAAATAATCCGTGTGTACGTGAAAATAAATTGTTTATACATAGATATCACCGTTCATCTCAGATATCACCGTTCATCTCAGATATCTCGAGAACCATGGCTTTCACGCTCGTATCTGTGGTGTTCTAGTATTTTTACATCTCACCTACTTCCCACTCTACTTCTAGGAGTTATATGTGTGTCTAACCTCCACGGAAAATTAACTTTTGTTTGAATGGTGTCGGGAGTATTACCATTTATATCTTCGATCCCATAAACTATGAATTCTACACTAATAATGAACTCTTTCAATAATTTAAAAGAATAAGCTTCTACAAAATGGTATTTTCAGGAACTGTTTAAGCAGAATTATATTATCTGGTGACAAAGACTAACTTGTAATGCGATTATGTTAAGTCTATCAAGGAATCAAGGCAATCATCTCAATATTAGAGAGAAAATTTGCGCAATAAATAAAGCTTAACATACCGACCACATTCAGAAATATATCTTGAAAATATGTCCCTTACAATTTAATGGAAAATTTAGTTCACCTTTTAGCTGAATTTTGAGAATATTACGACAATATACTATTTTAATAAGGGGAAGTGCCGTGCCAAAGATGACCGATAACAAAATGAACTCACAAGTTTTATTTATTTCGTATGAAATTGTCAAATATAATTTTGTATAAAGCGGTACTCAAATATCTTCGTTTTTCGTTCTCTCTCTTTTTTCCAATGACAAAATAAGGATATTATAAACAGAGAACAGTTGTGGTATGTGAACCAAGGAGAACAAACTCCAAAGCGTATTCGATGACTTATTTTATGACCAATTTCAAAGGGATCATTTACGTTTCCTATTGGGAAAGCTAAGGTAGAGGATCTCTACGTAACAACAATCTAACCAAAGCTGTTATGAGAGGATATGTGCACGGAGACCTCGACGCATTTGGAATTATCGAAAACTGGAGGAGCAAAAAATTATCGAGCAATAACGTAAAATACTACATTTTCCGAAGCCATTTTTTTTGATCAGCAGTTGACAGTGTCAATAATGAAATGTCAGTTGTCAACATGAGTGTTCGGAACTCAAAACAGTAGCAAAAATGTATCTTACTCGTAATAATTCTGTTTGCATCAACATCAACAAATTAATCACAATTTTAGCGAAACATATTTTATACCATACAGAAATCTCTTAAATAGCGGTAAACTATACCGCTAGGTAACAGATTACTTATATTATGTTGAATGAAAATGGGAGACGCAAGTAGAATGTAAATGGTAGCGGATGGAATGTTGTTCTCTAGTAGTTATCACCCTCTCATACCTTAAACCAAAGAAATTCAACGATAAATTCAGCAACGTAAGAGAAAATCAGTCTAAATATAAAGATAATATGAGAAATTTCATGCTTGTTAATCATAATTTGACGAAAAATAAAATTTCAATATATCCCCTTTGAGCAGCAACTCAAGAGTTTTTCTGCCACTCATGTATAACCAAACCTTTTGATTCTAAGACCTCTCTTATTACTTCAATACCAACATAACTACATAGCATGCGTCATTTATTATTAAGAAGGCATTAAATACTGCGTCAAAATTTAAACCCGCGCGAAAAAATACTTTGAGACATTGCTCTTTGGTTCGAAATCACAAAGAGCCGATCACTATTACACTTACCCTAATGTGAACAATTTTCTTTAAGGAGGAAACCCAAATATTGCGGTAAAAATATTGACTCTATGTAGGAAACGTCGAATCTACTAAGGTTTTCCACATCACATTTACTGCACTGTGTGATGAAGCAATATCATGAGCCACAATGTCATAGATATCTCCATAAATTATGACAGCAACAGCTCATTTCCTATCTCCGACAGCGAATTAAGCTGATGGAGCGTTCAAAAGCTCTCATGTGTATGGCCGCTATATTAAAATTCTTTTAATCGACTTGGAGTAAATATTGACGACTGGAAACGACAAAAAATCCTCTATCGTGAGTTTAGAGCACCATCTTTCTCCTAAACTTACAAGAATAAAGTGCTTTCCTGATAGGTTGCGAGTAAAAAGGAGTATCATATTGTGTGTAAAAGGTTTTCATACCCCTTAATGCCTATTATTAATATTGAAAATTCGAGCAAATTTTCGACCTGCAAGGCCAGAATCCCTCCAAATGATATCACTCAGTAACAAGTCCTAAATGCGAATCATAATATTTCAAGTGTAGTAACATTATGACTTATTTATGAATGTAACTGTACTAAACCACAAGATATACCAATCAAAACTTTTAGTATCTTAAATAATAAAATAGGATAAAACACTGTACTCGGCAAGTATAATGATGCAAAGGACTCTTTCATACTTTCATAGTTATTTAATTTTTTATTTTATGTCGAATTTTTATGACATTAGTCAAGAGTAGGTGAGGGAAACCCCAGCTGAGAACCTCACCCGGTTCCAATTTCGCCGATTTGGGGACAGAAATCTCGCTCTTCCGCATAGCAGAGGGCAAGGAGCGAAGACGCTACAACTATGCCACGGTTATCATTTTAGTCAATGTAGTATTTTTTGTAACGACCGACCCAAGTTCGATCTCTAGAGTTCACTTCCGTCGGTCGCGCGTCAAATCGACGGTCCGCCCATGAACCACCAGGTCGGTGGGGACAGGTGGGAAGTAAGAAGAGGGAGTGCAACAACGCTTCGATGAAGTACCACTCTCCGTGTTATTGCTCTTCCCCTGAGATAGTTCCGCTGCCCCCACCCCGAATTCAGGGGGAAACAGAATAAAAAATTAAATTAAAACAATAAATTTAAAACAATTAATAAACAATTAAATTTAAACAATAGATGTTTTGTTGAACAATTTATTTTGCCAATGAAATAAACATCAATAAACAATACAATATTACAATGCAATCAAGTAAGCGGTTAAATTTAAATTACTAATTACTGGAGACAACAATCAGAGTAATAGAACAAATACCAGTTTACTAATATGCTCTTTTCAGTTCATTACATTTCGATACTGTACTATCCCACCCTTGAAATTTAGGAATACCACAGCAATCCCACCATAAGTCTTTAATAGACTTCCACTACAGAGTCTAGCGTCATTTCGAGCCATCTCAGCAACTAATTGAATACCAAACTATGGTATTACAGAAACCCGCAGGTTTCTCTACGATCGCCCTGGATTGGAAAATTGGCATACGTCATGACTCACCACTCTACTTGTGAGCCAGCGAGGCACCAAGAAGCGTCGTCTTATATAGCAATTGTCAGTCACGTGACCTGCCTCTACGCACCTTTGCACTCGCCACTCAAGCGACCGGAGCGGCCCTTTCTATTCCAAAAATAAAACCGTCCCTTCTTTGTCCTTTGTATTCCAGCACATGTCCCGCAAAGGAGCATCCACTCAGCTTACTTTCACTTTAAGCGTCACATTCCTGACGAGGAAAAGTATTTCCACAAATACTCAATACATGTTAAAATAATTCACTAGTTTCAACTAGCACTGGAGTTGTGGTTACACTACGTTACAATTTTATGTTTAAATATATTAAGTTAGGTCGGTATATTTTCCAATTTTCGTGTTATAGCTCTTCCTAATTTATTCTCATTAATAACTTTAAGTATAATAAATTTCATTTAGATTATACATAATTTATCGATTTGTATGATAAAATGTTCTAACAATAATAAATCAATTCTATTAATGACATTAAACACAACCATTACTCATTGATAGACTCAGAAACTTGTCAACGTATTTCGCCGCAATTACAGTTATCACCAACTGTAGATTTGTCTTCAGAAGAAAGATCATGCCAAGTAAGCTGACGAGAACAGATTTTAGCAATGAAGCTAAACTTCACTGGAAAAATCATCAGGTCCATTGATGAGCGAAAACGCTACCGAATCAATACCATCTATTTTCAACAGCATCACTGGTAATTCGAGGACAGTATTCCGTTTTCTAGCATAAGATAGCGGACAGATAAACAATTGAAACCTGGATAGATAAACAATTGAATCGAAAAGAGAAGCTAATTAAACATTAAAATCAAAAATCAAGTAGAATCATTGTTCTGTCCATAACTTTATTCCATCTCTTTTGTATTGAAAATGTCGATGCTTTGTCTTATACGATCTATTTCGATGACTGCAAAGTTATTCATTTGTCACCACGCCGTGAGTGTTTCAAATAACAAGACTGGTGCATTAATATTTGGACCTCTTCACTCCTTTACAATTAAGAACACTGTCATGTAATGTACAATGATTTGTTGGTTCAATTCATTGACTCAGAAATCTCACTTGAAAAGTATTTTCTTATGTTGGAGCTCCTAGTGAAAACTTGTATTATTTGCTCTTGTGTTGTTTCCATGAAAGTTCGACATATATCTTATTTCTTTAGATCGAGTATTATTATTATACAATTTCTTCTCGGGGATTATTCACCTGGATTTTGAAAAGGCTTGAGGGGCTATCTAGCATGTCTCATTCCTGGCTTGGTAAGTTAAGCACGGTGTGAACAATACGGTAAATTTCTAAAATAACAGATTTTTGGATCTTGGGAATAAGTCTTTTGGGATGCAGATTTAGTTTTTCCAAATTTTATTGCAGGTTCTTATTTATCAGGCCATTTGCTGTAACAACGATTGGTAGAATTTCTACAGTTTCGAGTTTACACATGTCTTTATATTCTGTTGAAAGTGGGATGTATTTTGAAATTTTATCCATTTCTGCTTTGTCAATGTTATGATCTGCAGGATGGGTGACATCAATGATGAATGCCTTTCGCTCCCTGACATTATGTTGTATAATATCTGGTCCATTATTTGGGACTGTTTTATCTGTGTGTATTGATAGATCGTATTATAGTTTAAAATTGTTTTCTATTGGAGGTCTTGCTTGGTATTCATAATAGGGCGTGGTCATTTCAGCTTCTGTTAAAAGTTCGAATCTTGTTGCAATAGATTGGTGTATAACGTTAGCAGTCAGATTATGCCGGTGCAGATACTGTGTTAGCTAAATTTTTACATTCCAGTGGTAATGTGATCTATTGTATCTGATGACAAGTGACAAATTCTACATTTCTCGTTAACATCTTACTTTTCAATGTACTTTTTTATAGTAGTTGGTTGCGATGACTTGATCCTGGATTGCTTGCATGAATCCCTCCATCTCTCCAAATAGAGCCCCGTCTCTGAGCCATTGCACTGATCGACATTTTCAAGAGCATGGGGAAATGAACCATGGAGAGGCTTGGTCTTCCACGCCTTCAACCTGTCCTTGAATGTGGTGATAGGATAGTTTTCACTGTTACTGAGGTTCATTGGAGTGTAACCTTTGTCACTCGATACTACTGCTTTGTGTAGTGGAGAAATTTCAGATTTTGCATAAAAGTGCTTCTTGAGTCCTGTTACTTGACGATTACACAACACTTTCAGGTCCAACAAACCACGACCACCTGCTTTCCCAGGAATGTAAAGGCGTTCACCTGCTGCTTTAGGATGGTACATTCTGTGTTTTGTGAGAGTTGTACGTACCATCCTGTTTACATTGTCAAGATCTGTTTGAGACCAATGAACTATCCCAAACGAATATGTAAGAATTGGAATGCACCAATGTCACGAGATGACATTTTTTCCGTTATTATCATTTATTTATTATTATTAAATTAGTTGCATTTTAATATTACTTATATAATATCAGTCTGACTCTCTATGCCCTCATTCGCCGACGGGATGCGAATCCGCTCGCGGTCCCAGTTCCGTTCGCCGAGCGGCTCAAGACAACCCCGGGTGCATCGTGTCTCATTTTGAGTCACGTGTTGACTTTGGTTTGACTTTCTACGTTCTAGAACATTGTTCTGGGCAAGGCTCCTACGTCATTTTAGATGACGAATACAGTTCTCCCTCTCTAATGAAAACTAGGAAACGCCCGGCGGGGGCAGGCATGTAAATATTACGCCTTCGCTGGGCAGGGGACAGTTTTTTGAAGCACGAGACAAACGTTGTTGTCGCTCGTAAGGGCCATTTTGTTCTTGGGCCACCAATCTCCCAAGCTCGGGAGCAACCTACGGCCTTTTGCGTTGACGAGGGGTCTCATGTTGTTGTTGGTAATATGAGAACTGCGTTAGCGAAAGCATCTCGTTGCTTGGATCACAGATCCGAACTCTATAAACCTTCATAAGCTGTCTTCACTAAGTATGCTTCTATACAACTTTGTATATCTGCCTCCTCATAGGAAGAACTTTCTCTCAAGTGTTAGTGAGGTTTCTTTGAGAACACTTTAGCTTCAAGAAGTATATGTTTGCCATAAGCTTATATTGTGGGTAATGTCAAGTTTGTCCAAGGCTTTTTAAGTAATAGTTTGTGTACGACAGTAAGTCATTATATTGTAATGTAATCACTCAATATGAAATTATCTATGAATATTCCACTGTATTAATCTAGATACGAAAGTAGCTCACTCTTGTTTGGTATGATTAACCAATTGACAGATATGTCATCATATCTTTATGTCGCTATTATAACTAACTAGGTTCAGTTGAACCAACATTGAATTAAACCCCTTATTTAACCCACGTAATAGGATGTGTTTCAATACGCCTTTATGTCACTTCCAAAATAGAATAAGGTTCCGGTCCGCCCTGCCTAAGTCTATGGACTACCCCCACAAAGTCGAAGCCCCTTATGGGTTGTGAAGGTAGGACCCTTTACTAGGATTTACAACATGTAGTTGTAAGCTGTGCGACACCAAGAATTAATTGCTTTAATTTTGTTTCCTGAAATTAATTCTGTCTCCTGAATTTTGTTGAGGCGTTTCCTAAATAAGCATTCCAGTTGTTGTTTACTGTGCTTGCTGTTTATAGTAGACTTTGATTGAAACCCAGATATTTATTACTGTTATGAGAATTCAATGCTTCTATTTCAGAGGAGTTTGCTTGTACTTTTAATGGGAGTGACAATTCTTCAGTTTTACCTCTTTTAACATTAACATAGCACATTTGTAGGATCCAAAATTCATTTGTATATCTTTACTAAATTGTGCTGTGGTCTCCAGACGTCTAATTAGTTCATATTTATTTTTAGCAAATAATTTTAAGTCATTCACTATTATTATTATTATTATTATTATTATTATATTTCATTAATACATCTCAGCTTCTGCTGGTATAAATAAGGTACGGATACAAATCAAGCACACTTATTTACTCTTGGCTAAAGAATTTACGCACTATTCGTGTCGTATTCAAAATAGCTGCCTTCTGGAGAAGAATATACACTTCTCTCCTTATACCGAGGATCTTGAGACTCTCATGAAGGGCTTTAGGGATCACACCAGTTGTCGATAACACAATTGGTACAACATATACCTTACTAAGCTTCCACATCTTTTGAATTTCATCACTTAAATCAGCATATTTCCGTTTCTTCTCAGCTATTGTGTTTTGGATGTTGTGCGTATTAGGTACCGCAATGTCAATGAGATATGCAATTTTCAATTCCTTATCGCGCAGAACAATATCAGGTCTGTTATTAGGGATACATCTATCAGTTATAATTGACCTGTCATAGTATAAAGATACCTTGTTGGAATCTAACACAGGGGTTACTTCATATTTATAATAAGGCGTTTTATCCTTCAGAAGTTTTGAATTTAACGCTATTTCTTGGTGGATAATAGCTACAATTTGATCATGACGATGTAAATACTCTGATTGACACAGGGTACTACATGCGGACATAATATGCTGGATGGTTTCTGCTTTATCATTACATTTCCTGCATCTGTCGTCTTTCACACTAGGGTCCTTAATAATGTGTTTCAGGTAATTCTTGGTGTTAATAACTTGATCTTGGATGGCTATAAAGAAACCTTCAGTCTCAGGAAAGAGATCCCCACATCTCAACCATGCGTTCGACGCTTCTTTGTCGACATATGTTTGGTCAAGGTCATGAGGGTGCCTTCCATGAAGAGCCATGCTTCGCCATCGATTATGTTTTTCATTTCTGCTTTGGATATGGCTATCCACATTATTTTGAAAAGGGTCAATTGATAGGTTTAAAGGCGTCAGTTTAAGATCTGCTTGACTTACACTTCGGTGCAGAGTTGACACTAGTTTCTTAAGGTGGAAATAATCTCTCAACTTCTGGACCTGCCTGTTATGTAGATTTTTAATATCGATTAACCCTCTTCCACCTTCTGCTCTTGGTATTGTTAACCTAAGTGTACTTGCCTTCGGGTGGTGCTTCCTGAATTTTGTCAATTCAACTCTTGTTTTTCTCATGATATTTTCCAGATCAGTATCTGACCATGATATGATACCAAATGAATATGTCAAAACAGGCACTGCAAATGTGTTGATTGCTTTAAATATATGTTTACTATTTAAGTCCGTTTGACATATTTTCCTCACTCTTAATAAGTAGTCTTTGGTAAGTGAATCTTTCACCTTTGTATGATTTATTTTCTTCCCTTGAAAGTATCCAAGGTATTTATAAAAGTCACCCTCGTCCATTGCTTTCATAGATTCACCCTGGTTAGTCTCAAATCCTATAAGTTCATATTTCCCTCTAGTAATATTGATGACTTTGCATTTGTCCAGACCAAATGTCATGTTGATGTCACTCGAGAACTGTTCAACTTCTTTAATCAATTCTTTAAGAAGGTTATGTGATGGAGCATAAAGCTTAAGATCATCCATATATAGGAGGTGTGATACAACATGTTCCGTCCCATTTGATTTTAGGCAATATCCAATTCCTTTTCGTTTCAATACATTAGAAAGAGGATTCAGGGCCAAACAGAACCATAAAGGGCTAAGTGCATCGCCCTGGAAAATTCCTCTGTTTATTTTAATCCCTGGTGTAGTAATTGTCTGCTCGTCCGTCACCAGGTGAATATCAGTTCTCCAACTTTGCATCAGATGTCTTAAAAATTTAACAAGAATCGGGTGCACTTTATAGATTTCAAGCGCTTTAATCAGCCACGTATGTGGGACAGAGTCATATGCCTTTTGATAATCTATGTAGCAGCAGGATATTTTCTGGTTTTTCCTACTGACTTGGTTTAGGATTACAGAGTCTATTATCAATTGCTCCTTACATCCTTTAGCTCCCTTGCGGCATCCTTTTTGCTCTTCTGTCATGATATTTTGGCTTTCAACATGCGAGTTAAGTATCTGTGTGATACAAGATGTTATGATTTTATACACGGTCTGAAGGCATGTGATAGGTCTATACTTTGAGGGATCTTTTGTCAACTTTCCTTTTGGTATCAAATAGGTTTTCCCCTGCGTTAAAAATTTTGGGACTGTTTCAGGACTAGTCAAAAACTCATTTATATAGCATGCTAATTTACTATGAACACTAGTGAACTTCTTATACCAAAAATTGTGTATATTGTCACTTCCTGGACTTTTCCAATTATGTGTGTTGTCAATAACCTTCTTCAGAGTTTCAGCAGTAATCACAGGTTCCTGCTTGTCTGTCATCATGCTAGTAGCTTTTTCTTCCTCTTTTATCCATTTTGCTTCCTGATTATACTCTTTTCTGTTGGACCATATATCTGACCTAAATTCTGTTATATCATCTCTGCTTGGTGTTTCTTTGCTATCTCCATCATCTTTTTCTTTACTTAGTTTTGCCTTTAGTTTCCTGTAAAACTGTTTCTCGTTATTGCTAAATTGATTATTTTGCTGTTTCCTTCTATCACATTGTGAATATCTCCTCAATCTTGCACTCCATGCTGCCAGTTTTTGCTGTAGAGTATCAATAATACTAGTTATGTCGTGGTTAGGGCAGTCGCGCTCAGTATGTGTTTTGTATTTCTTCAGGATGGTTGTGGCTTTACGCCTTAGCTTCTTGCTAGGTTTGCCCTTGCTGAATTCTAGAAGCCTAGCAATTTCTGTCCTTTTCGTTTCAATTTTCCTACTCAGTCTTCTCTTCCACTTGGGTACATTTTACCGATGGTGTCTATCGCTTTGTTTGTTGGGGACCACTATCTTCGCTCCATTGCATCTGGCAGCAGTAAGAGCAGCGCAGTAGATTAGATTATGAAGTTCCTCAAAGTCTTCGACATTTAAATATCTTGGTAGTACATTTTTGTCAAGTAATTCTACATTTTTGGCAAACTTTCTAGAACTTTTCTGTTTAGGAATTTTTGGTCTCTTGGTTGGATCTGTACCCATGTATTCTTGCATCGTTGTTCTAAACATATCATCTATACGATTAACGCAGTCCTTGTCCCCTTCCTTATCCAGATTTTCGTCACACGGCACAACTGTGTCTTCACCCCGTCTCTCCAGTTCCTCTTGGTCATTAGATTGTTCAGTATTCGCCTTAGAGATGCTTACACATGGAGGTGTCTCTTCGTTCTGTTCTTGTACAGGTATTGCTTCATGTTCGGAAGCAACCTCTCTTTTTATCAGATCTAGTAGGTCACTTGATAAGAGATTGTTCTTCACAATACTTCTTCGCTGATCCGCTATCCTCTGTTCCGTTACTGGAATAGTAGGATATTTCTCTACAAAAGCCATGTACAATTTATATCTATAGGCAACCATATCTGTCTCTAGCCTGGTTTGTTGGAAATAGGTCCACATAAGGAATACATTTATATCTTGGGTCCATTTCATGCGGACACGTCTTTTTCCTGCCGAAGTGGTCTCAGGTAAAATTGGGTTACCCCCCTGAGAAACAGATTCAGCNTGATTCAGCAGTCATAGCACTTTGCGATGTTTCAAGACTACTATTCATTGTTTCGGCTGTATTAGATTCGGGTGACCCGGTAGGAGCCCGCCTGTTCAGCATTCCACCACTACCGGTCCACATGCTGTCACTTCCAGCGGCAGCTCTAGAAGTGCCCTGGCGCTCCCCAGGCAGCGACATCTTTTCCGAGGCCTTACGACTTTTCAATCTTGTCTCCATCTTCGATGGGTGTGCCTTTTTACCCTACGGCCAGGTGAGTTAGGGAGGGTGGAATAGGGTGTTAAGGGTAGGAGATAGGAGACTATGAGCTACTCAATCCACCCATTGACTCCTGAGGGTGAGGAAAAGTGTTCTGAAAGGAGTCATAGGGAAAGGACAGCGGTCAGCTGCTCCTATTAGTCGCATTTTACGACAGGGAGAGATCCCATGGTGCTATTCTTCAAGTGGTCCCGGACGCCATACGGGATTTATTATTATTATTATTATTATTATTATTATTATTATTATTATTTCCATCTTGTTCACGACTTTCTGTCGGTTTCTTGTGGTTGAAGAAGTCAGAGACCCGTCTTAACTGCATTTATGATAATTTTGTTTTGGAGAGAAACATCAAGGAGTTATCATCAAACATCACATGTATAAGTATCTCCGAACCATGCGGAGTGAGTTTAGGATAACTGATTTTTGCATGAGATGGAAGTTTTGTGGCTTGAGTTCCATTTCTTGAAACGATTTGAATAGGTTTTTGGGTACTACTCCCATGTTTGACAGTATTATTGGGATTACTCTCACTTTGTCATATTTCCACATGTCCTTAATTTCGAAGCAAAGGTCAATGTACTTTGTAATATTATTTTTGTATGATAGTTCCAGATTATTGTTGTTGGTGATGGCGATGTCTATGAGAAGTACTTATCTCTGTCTTTTCTTCTTGACTACCATATCTGGTCTATTGTGCTCCAACCTTCTGTCTGTTAAGATGGTTCTATCCCAATAAATTTCATAATTTTCATTTCCAAGAATAGTTCATATTGGTAGTTGTTTACCTTCTGTTCCTGTAGTTTGTATTTCAAAGTTAATTCCTAATGATTGATTTTTCCCACTTAATCATGCCTAAATTTGTAATCACATTGTGCTATAGCTTGGCAACCTCCTATGATATGGTGTATTGTTTCAGTTTTCTTTTTGCATCTCCGGTATAAGTCCAATGCAACTCCATCTTCAAGATGTACTTACGGTAATTGTTGGTATGGTCACTTGGTCTTGGATGGCGATAAAGAACCCTTCAGTTTCAGGTTGTAGTTCTCCATGGGTTAACCAGTTGTATGACGCTTGTATGTCGACAGAATCTCGGCTTAGTTCATTTACAAACCTTCCATGCAGGGCCTTTTCTTTCCAACGAGTAAGCTAGGTTACATATTCTTCTATGTCAAGGGTCTTATGTTCATCACTTAATGTTAGGGAGTGTATTTATCTGCTTTGACTATTGTCTTGTAGTACTGTGATTCTTCTTGTTTTGAGAAGAAATTCTGTCCTAGATTGTGAACAACTTTGTTATGTAGGTTAAGTATATCTATTAGTCCCCGTCCCACATCTTTTATTTTCAGTGTAGTTCTTTCTACAGCTGCTTTTGGGTGATGAATTCTGTGTCTTGTCATGACTACATTGGTTTTTGTTTTTATATCTTTCATTTCTTTTTGTGTCCATCTCAGGACACCGAAAGTGTATGTTAACAGTGGGACGGCATAAGTGTTCGTGGCTTTGAATACATTTGTGGCATTTAAGTTTTATTTGAGAATCATGTCAATTCTCTTAAAGTATTTCTGCTTAATTTTTTCTTTCATCTCTTTATGTTCCGTGTTCTTCTTCTGATGTAATCCTAGATATTTGTATGTTTCCTCTTCACACATTGGTTCAATTTTAGGTAGTTCTTCTCCTTCAATTCTAGCTACAATTTGCTGGCTCCTTTTTATTGTTTGTGTTTTACATTTGTATATGCCAAATTTCATTTTTATGTCATTAGAGAAATTACTTGTTAGTTCAATCAAATGTTTCAGTTGATTTTCAGTGTCTGCATAGTTTTACATCATCCAAATAGAGTAGATGCGATGGTGTGAATTCTACTTTTTTTCCGTGCCTAATTTGTATGCCTGTCTGTGGTTCTTAGAATTTTGGAGAGCGGGTTTAGGGCCATGCACAACCCCAAAGGACTTAAAGAGTCTACCTGGAATTAGCCTCTGTTTATTTGGGTGTACTTGGTTTCAATTTTTCTTTCATCTCTGCATAGTACAATTTTTGTTTTCCATTTGGCCATTGTAGTCCTCAGAAAGTCTCTTAATGTTGGATGGACTTTGTATATCTCTAGGGTCTCTTGCAGTCAGCTATGCGGTACTGAATCATATGCTCTCTGGAAGTTAATATACGATGTGTACAGATTCCTTTTCTGTTTTATTATCTGGTCTGTTACTACCATGTCTACGATCAACTGTTCTTTACCCCCTCTTGATTGTTTTATACATCTTTTTTGTTCCCATTGCCATTTATTATTTCACAATGCTTGGATAATCTGTTGGCTATCACAGATGTAAAAATTTTGCGTATGGTTGGGAAACATGTAATTGGTTTATATTTGCTTGGATCTTTTGTATCGTCCTTTAGCTTTCAGGTATGCTATTCCAATTGTCACAAAATCTGGCAAATCATTAGGGTTTCTCAGTGTCTTACTAAAAGCTGTGTGTGCTTGTCAAGTATTTGTAGTAGTAATTGTGAACATTGTCAAAGCCGGCAGCTTTCCAGTTATGTGCTTTTCTAATGGTCTTCTTATTTTCCTCTACTGTTAGATCTTCATATTCCATATTTTCTAGTTCTCGATTGTTGTCTATTTCCTTCTTGATCCAGAGTGCTGTCTCATTGTGTGTTTATTATTATTATTTGTGTAACTCTATTAATGCTAATGCATTGAGATTCTGTCCGATTTTGTTTTAAATGGGTTAGAAACTACCGAGCACTTAGCTTTGACACGAAAACTTCTGTACCAGAATGCATTTCACTCTTCGTCCGTATTGAAACATTTTGCGTTGAGGTCGTCTTAGCAATAGTTCAACGCACGTAGTCAATTATTTTGTTCTTTGACAGACTTCAGTCTTTAAACCTAACAAAAATACAAGAAAAAGGGAAGAGTAAAAGCGTTTTTAATACTTGTGCTTCCATTTGTTTTACATTGTCAAAGTATTACCGCGTTTCGAGTATGCAAAGAACATAACGTGGCCAAGGTCTACGGGTCTGTTTCGTTCATTCATTCATTCGTTCATTGATGGAACAGACTCTGAAGAAAGTGATTCAAACGATCTATTTCAAAGCGAGGAACGGGGAATGAACTAACTCTTCTAAAACATCTATAATACAAGTTTGGGAAAAGCAGGCGAACGTGTAGATGACTTTCTTGATTGCGAAGTGTGATAGCGAAGTTCTTGGAATTCTATTTCTTACTTTTAGATACTGTTGCATTAGATACGTAGCTTTTGATTCAAATCCTTCCTGAATCCGCAGATCCCTAAATGCGTCGCTAAATTTTTCCAAACAAAGGGTCACACAGCGATGACAAGCGCTTAGCATAACGGAAGGTCGATAGCACGGACAACTGCATCAAACCAGACTACGGACTGATGACCCCAACAACAACACTGCCATGCGCTGGTTTACTCCTGCCTTTCATGTAGACAACGATTGCTGAAAACTCTTATGCTTATTCGAGTACAACATTCCCAGAACCATTCCAAATCACAAAATTCAACAAACGAGAAAAATTCAGAGGGTGCAGAAAGCACAGAAAATTAAATTCAAATAGAAAATTAGAGATCTCAGCGAGTTGTACGACGATGGAAATTAAGATATTGACTTCAGAACCCTTAGTTAGAAAGCCAGTAATGTGGAAAGGCGAGACAAAACATATTAAGAATATCAATTAGTAACTAGTTAATTACTATGCAGATCTGTAGAGTAGCATGAAATTATGGAATCATAAAAAAGATAGATTGAAAATTTAATTTGATTTATGGTGTGTCAACGATAAGAATAGAATTTGCTTCACTGTTTCCGGACAACATTCCAAAAATATCGTGACCTGAGGATTTTCCGACGTTGAAGTTCTGCATTAAAGATCACAAGATTTTTGTGAAAAAGATGACAGTAATCCACAAATAGAGTCCACCGAACCCTCGAAATGTATTAGAAGATTACGGTCACAAATTTAATTCGTACTGCAATAATGGAAGCTATAATGTGAAATTTCATAAACGTTACATCATATAGGACATACAAGTTTCTTATCGCGTCACTTTTTGAGATAGAATCCTCGAATATTGGGACTTGGGATGATATCCCCGACGTTGTTGAACAAATACCTGCTTCTTCCAGTAAATAGACACAAGAACAAGGAGCGAACTTTAAGTCAAAGGCAGAGAAGCGATGTAGCAAAGCCTATCTTTCTTCCGATCCTCCAATGGCTGACATGGAGGTCGACAGAGGAGATATTGAGCCTGTGTGGAAGCTTCAGCGCGCAAATCCGGGGACGAAGGCGCGAACAAAGCCCCGATGACGCTGAGCGGGAAGCAGCATGGAGTGGGGGGAGCGCGGAGACGGGAAAGCGTTGAAGGGAAAGCGGAGAGCGACATTGCAGCCGACGCGCAGTAGCACGGATTAGAACTGAAAGACGTTTCTCTGTGGGATCATCACTCGTCTGGTGCAACGGCGCTGGTTTCAAGGAAGTGATTGCTCACCCTTGTAAATGCTCAGTCGGGAAAGAAAAGATGCAAACGTATTTCCCAAATACTCAATATGGATTACGAAGGGACTAGCTGTGCTGATACATATAATAACTACGCCCATGTAAAATGAAAATTTCAACCATCCCGAAATAAAATATAAAATGAGTTTAAACTTAGAAATTTTAGCTCTTCAAAATATCATATCTCATTAAATACATTTATTGCATATCCGTGCATAATCTCAGTAGTCCATATTTTCCAATGCATTTCCATTTTAGAAATAAATTTACTAGGTGAACTGTAAACATTTTTGTGTTTAAAGGTAGTTTTAAATGGTCTTTGTTTTATGAAATAGGACTGGACAAAATAATTCATGCACACTTGTACAGTGTCACGGCCAGAATATAAGGATGTAACAAAACAAATTAACATCATTGCTTTTCATTTCATTCCACCGAATACGAAGCTCAGCGCGAGTTTGAACCCACGAGAAATGACAGACACGGCAAAGCAGTCACATGTTTACCCGGAATGAGAATTTTAGTTAGCGGCGTGTCCGCTGTTTGATGCAACCCTCTTCCCTCTTCAAAGCTCGGTCGCGACGCCTCTCGAAGGGCGAGTCGGATGACAGACACGCAACCTGCGTCAAATGCAAACGACAGATTCGTGCTCGACGAGTGGGCGTCATTTCGACCACACGACATGTTGCCCAGAGCTCTGACGAACATCAACACAGAACGCTGCATACAAACGAACTCCAAGTACGCTATCAGCTTTTACAGAGGAACCTTCCTTTGGGGAGGATGCTTCAAATGGTATGGATTAATATTTTGAGATCTACCGCAGAAACTACGTTGATCATTTGTTGGGTTCTTTCAACTGGAAGAAAATGAAACATTTAATTTTGGAGATATTTAAATCAAGAAATTATTTACTTCAATGACTAGAAATTTGGGACACTTATTTTGATTCTCTAATTTCACATACTGATGTTTCACCCATGAATCCTGGGTATTGGGAAGTTTTTTCTGAAAAAATTATTGTAACCGATCTAATATTCAAGTAGTTAAGTTGTCTTTGTGAGGATTAAAACATTAAAAAAATAATTTGTGATATTTAAAATTTTGTTAGCGCTGTAAGACATATTTTAATGAGAGATAAGGTAGTTCGGTTTTATACCAAAGTTGCAATATTTTAAAGATAATTTATTTTATTGATTATTACATAATACAGCTCTTTTCTTCGGGTAAAGAAGAATATTTTGGCTTGAAGAATTTTGTTACTTAAAATGTTGTCTAACGTTTCATCCATTTTATCGTTAAATCTCTGAATTTTTTACAAACAATTACCTTGCAGCAAAGCAAAAAAAATTGAAGGTAAAATATTATTAAAAATAAAAGTGCTCTTAAACCTAAAACATACTCATTGGATTCCAGTTATACCGTATTAATGGGAAAATGAGGAACCGCAAGTTTTAATATTGCACTTTTATTATCGTCAAAAAACAATTGCTTTAAATAACCAAGTATTTTATCGAAATATAAAATATAGCATTTTACCGAAATGTTTAATTTTATAGAAATGTATTACCTTAGATGATTTGGCTTTAGCCGTAAATTTATTTGTGAACCAAATCATTAGTTTTTTGGAGATGACTACATACAATTTCCACTGGAGATAATGCACTTGGAAGGTAAATGTGCAATGTTGTGTTCAAAAGTGTCAGAAATTCACTGAACTTGTTCTGTGTATGCAGCAGATGATCACACAATGCGTGGGAAGCTGCAACCGTTCCTATAACTAGCTAATTACTAATTTATCTCACTCTAACCGTTCGTATTTTGGTCGTTGATTTAAGATATGACGTCTCTAGTCAGACACAGCCAAAACTACTTCGAGGTCGCTTGGTTATTCATTGTCTCTTAATATTTGTCGTTGCAACTTGTGTTACGAAGCAAACGTTCGTAAGGACTTGTCATTCATTCATCACTCTCCATCACAGTAATATGTATAGATGTTCTATGGACATATAGATGTTCGTTGTATATAGAAGTTCTATGAAGATATAGACGTTCTGTACACACAATTCAGAACGCACCCATTATATATGTTCTGTGCATACTTCTATATAAGGGGCAGCATTCGGCACTCGCTTTCCAGTACTGAATCCAGTTCCAGAGCAGACGAGTATCTGCATCAGCTTCTAGAGTGTCCGGCTCGTTTTATACAAGCACGTCGTACTGCTCGTCGGCGTATTTATGCGCACGCTGTCAGAATGTTATTCTGCTGCACGATAGTTTGCTATTATGTAAACATTATTTTCTGAGTTGCAATACTGCAATACGTCTTCATTACGGCAGACTTTCAAGTTGCTACAAAAATAACCGTGTGGTTTATATCGACGCCAAGATACTGAAAATATCAAAGTTCACGACATTTTTCCAAGTTTCAGTGATCTTCGGCAATCAACAAGTTCCAGTCATCGCGTGTTGCCTTTCTACTGCCAGTCGATGGAGTCATCTTCGCATCAGCCTTCATGTTACAAGACCATGGAAAATTGTAATCGTGGCTCAATCCAAGGATCATGTACAAGTCTGTAACCATCATATCGCAAAATTCACTGTATATTTACGTTCATTAAGACAAATCATTGTCAAGCTATGCCATCATTTATTTGGCTGATTATTTAACATCAAATGAAGCGTACACAGTGTTTCATGTTCATTGCTTTATTTACTGTGTACGTAGAAATTCATTTTGTTTAGTTGGGGGGAACGTCAAAAACTTGACGTTTATTCGGGATTTCTTTTTTTATTATTTAGCATGTGCCTGTTGTGGACATGCCTCACTTTTGCTTAAAAAACACTTTGTCATTCTGTTTAAAACTTTTGGGGGATTTTTTTGGGGAATATGTACTCTTTCTTGCAAGAAAGAAAAATCAGTAATTCTGAATATGTAGCATTTAAGGAAACAATTTATGTATTTGTTAAATGTGAATAAATATGTTTGTTACTTGAACTTGCAATGAATTTAAAAAGATCCACTGCTCAGTATCTATATGCTTAGTGAAATACCTAAGTCCCCACTTCTCCTATATTATATGGACTCTCCGTCGGTAACAACTTGTTTACTGGTAAATTACCTTGTTTAAAAATTGGTAGAATATAGTTATTAACCATCTTTTGATCGTTGTTTTTCTTTAAAAACAATGGAAATGATGCTTGTAAACGAAGTGACGAAGTGGTAATTAGAATAATCTCGATAAAAAAAAGTTTCAACGAATTTGGGGGTATTAATCATTGATACAAATGACTTAAATAGACTTAAAAACAGACTTAAATAGACTTAAATATCGAGATAATTAACAAAAAATCAAACAGAATTATTGCACATAAAATATACAATATAATAATTTCAGGACAATTACTGTGTCGACATTCCAATGATTATAATAATACTCAGTCAAAGGAAAGCTAAAACTAATACTTAAAATCCTATAATATATAAAACCCTCTGAGTAACTCATTTATAGTTGAAAATGAATTGATAATTCTATTAGTCGTAGAAACCTGAAATTTAGTTTTTCTCATAGCTACATAATTGCAATGAATGGCAAAATTTTAAAAAAATCCAGAATTTTAATTTTTAAGTATATTTTTCGGAGAATTAATATTACGTAAAGCAAACGAGCATTAGCTTGTGGATGTGACATGTAGGTAAGCTAAAGTCACCCTGATTACGAAAAGGAGTATGGTAGCGATCATCAAGGCAATTGTATTGGGATTTTTCGTGATAAGTGCATTTTATTTAAGGGTTTATGGGCATGTTGAAATATTGTGTGGTTTAATTTTACAATCAGTTTATTATAAACATATGTGTTTAATTGTTTTGTGTCTTTGTGCAAATACAATGACAAAAATGGATCTTTGTGGACATATTTGAATCGGCATCTGGAGAGTAACAATGACAAGCTGCCAAACTTAATCGCAGTGAAGTTTTATTCGTTAAAATAGTTTTTATTCATGAATATGTCGTATGAGTTTTTGAGATTGATTAGCTCAGGTATGTATTTTATTTACATTCCAAAGCTTATTATTCACATTGCCAAATTGATTTTTTAAATACGCGAAATACTGGGAGTGTATCATTATCCAAGACATGCTTGATATTACTCGCTTTGCATTTTTTGTAGTATTCAGATTGAAATTCGTTTTACGATCTTTAAAAGTGCAAAAACGAAGGTCATTATAAATTATACAGTTGTTTTCTTTCAATAAACCATGGTCAAGCCAATTCATGTATACAGCTGTTCGCAAAAATTTGTATCGATTCATTGATTAATTTCAATTTTTTTACCTTCTTACAGAATTAAGTTTTAGGCAAGAAACAATAATTTTTATTGTAAAAGAAGGTTAAGTTTGTTTTATTTTTCACAGCAATGTTTTGTTCTTCTTTAAACGTATTTATTAATTTTTCTAATAAAATTCACTATTTCTGAATCTTACAATACGTCCAACATTGGTCGGAATTTGCATTTTATGTTCATTGCAAAGACACTCAGGGAAATACTGGGGGCATATTTTTCTTTATCTATATAATTTTAAAATCTCTTTATGATACAAAATTTGAGTTCGTGTTCCAACGCTTTTCGTGAAATAGTAATTATATCAGTTTCTTATATCTCTTTAATAGTATCATTATAAGTTAGTAATTATTTTACTCATTGTATCTTTTGAATGCAGATGGCCTATTGTTTACTCCTTGAATGCAGTTGGCCTTGAGCATTACCACTCAAGGAATAAATTATCAATATCTGTTTATACAAACAAAGCACAGCAACCTCTCACACCATCTCGAACCCTGCACAGGTACCAACTCTCTGCTCCTTCTTCTGCCAAACAATCAATCAGAACGGATTAAGGAAAGCTCATAAAATGATATACCTCATTGTCGAAGTAAGAGATATGATTGGATGTTAAATTGCTTGATTGTCAGTTTATCGTCCCATTGTTTAGATCAAGAAGATTTAAGATGAACAACTATTTAATAATATGATGTAATAACAGAGAATGCACAAACATTTAATATTATAATGTAACACAAGAGAATTTCTCTTTCTTCCGAGCACTTGACAATTTCAGACAATACAATAAATAATATACTCAATAACAGAATTTACTCCTGGTCTGCTTGTGACTGCGGCAATTGACACATTCGATCGGCAATTGTTTCTGGAGCTCATCGCAAAACGTGGACGTGAGCGCACTCTCTTAGTAAGAAGTCGAACTTCATTTCTCGTCGCTGCGATCTAGGATCTATTAAAGCCACAAGGTCACTGATTATAATAGAAAATACTTTATCTTATAAGCACCAATATCAAGTTGTAATCACTGCGCTTGTGCCATGAAAGTACCTGAAAGCTATAGGTGTCTGTTCGCTTCAGCTGCATTACAATTTTACCTTGCCCGATCATTTAAAGCACGTAACATTATTTCTCGAAAAATAGCCTGGCGCCGGGCAATCATTTGTGGCGCGAACATATTCTATGGTCAGAGCAGATCCGTAACAATTATGCGAGTTAAGTAAAATTCCCATTTGAAAACACCCATCGCTGGCAGCGCCTTCGTGTTGGTCAAGTCGTAAAGTATTCATTTTGATAGAATATATAACTTACTTTTCATTCATCTCAACTCAGAGGCATGTGTTGAATATATGATTAATTTCAATTAAGATTTTTAATCGTTGACTGAACAATTAATAAAGGTAACTTACAAGGTATCGGGCAGATTAATATGACGCATGTCCAATGCATTTCAACTCAGAGAGCATGATTTGAATGATCAACAATTTGCTTTGAGGGAAACAAATTGTTAAATAAACAAATGATGTGGTAACCCGGGAAAGAAGACTTTTATATTCACAGACGAGTTTAAAGAACAAGCTCGTGTATTGAATTATTCTAGACATTTCACAATGATTCTTGCATAGTTGCTGTGTAGCTACCAAAGTGAAAATCTGGTGAGAATATTGGATTGTAATCAATCTTCCTGGGGTATTCTTCATTTCAATTCTATATTACGTTGGAATTCAGCAATTATGCTGTTATTATAACTTGTACATCTCATTTTTAAATTCTAAATGAAAAAGGAGGTAAATGTTTTCCTTCTACAATTATCTGGTCTAAAAGGATTTGGTTGTCCACAAAAACCTACATTATAAAGCTAGGTTAAAATACATAGAATTCTAGTTGTTCGTGAAGAGGTTGTAATTGATTGTCATAGATATTCTTTTGTGTGTACATCTTAAATAAGGAAATACGGACTATTATTTAATTCTATATATCATACTTGGTAATTGTGGAGCTTTAGCAACATTATCAAAGCATGATAAATTGAAAGGCGTTTCTATGTTGCTCATTGTTTTATTAATATAAAGCTTTTTCGGTATAAAGCATTCGCCAAAAATATTCCTCAATACTCAGTGCATGTTACTGACGATGGCTGCTATGCAGCCGAAAAAGCTTTATACCAATAAAACAATGAGCAACATAGAAACGCCTTTCAATTTATCATGCATCTATATATCATGTCAAAATAACTAGTTTGGCTCTTATTTGTATTGTCATGAATATTATGTCTGTCACAACGACATGGTCCCTGATTCATTGTTTTATTTTGTTTCTGTTTACCTATAATTTGAATTGAGTATGATAAAATTAGGATTACCCTTCTCGGTTTAAGTTGGAATTCATGAAAATAAAAATGCTTAAACTGTTCAGTATTCAAAGATCCCTCCAAATATAATAATTTTCCTGCTACCTAAAATAATGTGGGGGTTTATGTGCATAAAATAGTTAGCTGCTGTTGTAATTAGGTTATACACAATGTTGTTAAGATGAAGTAACAGTGAGGATAAAATTAACATCAGACTTGTTCCTTATGCAGCCAGTTGTTTTTTCCAATTGGAAATAGTTTTATAAATCTTACTGAATGCAATAGGTTCCTTTCTATCATTTCACATTGTCAATAATTGTACATGGAACATTGAATTCACAACAACCTGATTAATAGTATAAATATCATGAACAATTCATAACAGTCTATTCGGTTAACTTTGCGATAGTGACTTCAAGGTTCTTCTTCCTGTAATAATTCATGAAGCTATTGAAACATAAAACCAATTGGGTCAGAGGCTTCCTGAGAACCCTTGTTGATTCAAGTTCAATGTCATGTTTGAGAAAAATTAGTTCAAAAATCCCATGTGATAAGAGTTAATATTCTTGTAAAATCAAGTGTGTAATTCTTCATAGAGTATTTGCAATTGCCTACTAAATAGATGTAAAACTCCGCAGGAATGATCAACTAGTCAACTTCTGCAATAGTGAAAGGAACTCGTAGACAGGCGGACTTCGAGCCGTATATGATCGCTTTTAGCATTGGCATTTATTAAATTCTGTATCACCTAAAATCCCCTTAAGGTAGGGAGATTCGACCATCAAACACCTTAAACTTCAAATCAACAGTTTATGTAAAAATATAGTATCATTGGGAAGAGCGTACATTTAAATCTGAAATAAAATAATTTAGATTGCATAATTACCTAACTCTGAGTAACATCAAATAACATACTTCATTTCAATTTCTATCTTGCCATTCAATACAAGCTCTAAAGGGGTGGGTCTCAATATCATATTTTGTTAATCACAGTCTGTCATCATTTTGTTTAAAAACAATGTTAAGTATTTATTGAGAATTTGTATCGATTCATACTTTCATTTCGTACGTGTGTTTAAGTGTTTTTAGTATTTAATTACCAATTAGCAGGGAATTAATGAATGAAACATGTTTGTGACAGCTTTCACACCTAATATGGTCCAAGATAGAATATTCATATGAAATATTGGAACCATCCCGTTTGAAGAAAGTGAACCCGAGGAGGAGACTCTTACGTCATCCATTCCGTGAAATAAAGTACTTTTTAAAATCTCCGCTTTGGGTACTTTAAGTGGCGCCACCCACGCTTTCGTGTTTTATGTTTTCGCTTGTATTGATGTATCTGAGTGAATGTGAACAACGTAAGAGCTCCTGTTAATCTACCTGTTATTAATCAATCCCTCCAAAATCTACCTCTTAAGTTATTAGTTTATGGTCATTAGTGCTGTGGTTTTTTTATACGTTACCAATAAAATACTATGAATGATTTATGACTGGTAAAACCATGTACTCTACGCTGTTGTTTGTATTTATCTGTTAAAAGGCAAGATAATCCCACTTCACTGGAAATAAACCGCATTGTTATTCTGTATTTTTTGTACTGGATGTGACAAATACATTTTACAGTTTATATTGCGATTTGATAGTTTCCAAATATTCTATTTTAATGGAGAAGAGTAATGCACATCACTTGAACTCAGAAGCATTAATTTTTTAAGCTTTGAACTTCCAACTTTCTTTACCAACTACAATTTTGATTTGGCAACAAATACTTTCCTGCCATCAAACGTGCTTATGATAGACAGTACATGTTATCTTAGCACAATAAGCCAAGGAAACTTTCATTAAAGCAACAGCGGCGAGTGCGATGGAAGTTTTGGGAGCGTTTCCACCATCACATCCCGCTCTCTCCGTTACCTCACCCGCCGTCACTCTCCACGTCCGTCACCTAAATATAAGCAGTCGTCCTCCTCCAACCGTCCCATCCCAAAAAGGAAGTGACGTTCGTGAACGAACGAGTCTAAAGGATCGAGTTCTTTCTGTGAATCATTCACCCCAATCGCTCCTTTTGGTAAACGGTCGTTCTTCGTTCATCTACACGTAAAAATTTTTCACTTGCTTCAATTATTCCAGAAAATTGAATGATATCGTAGAAAATATATATGTTTAATAATAGCCAAGTCCCTTTTATGGATTGCATCAGAATAAACAAATAATAAAGATAATAACAAAATATGAAATAACGTTAACATAATAGAATATAAAAAACCTAAATACTTTTACGCTGGCAACTGAAAAACTGTCACAACAAATATCGTGTTCAGCCCATCTAAAGGTCGTATGATATATTCAACATACTGGATTTAATAAATCTATAGAAAGTTTTCCATAAACACTTTTGAATTCTGTGATTTTTTCGTATTTTTTTAGAAATTGATCAGTATATATTTTATATCCTCGAACAGATAATTAAACAATATTGTTTTTCACGCAATCACTATCCAAACAATATTCCAATATAACCATTGATAGTTGCCATAATTATTCTAGAACTGATCATTCAGAATGTAAAAATCCTTCCCGACCATCGCTCCTACTCCGCACGCCGTTCACAAGTCCGACACAGCCCAATCGGCTGTTCCCTCGTGTCACGATGCTATATTGCTAGTATCAACACAGTTCACTGGGTAAGGGAGTTCTTACAGTGGTCCAGAAGCAAAGTGTCATCCTTGACACAAATCGTTTAATTGTTGCCCCCAGGGAATGAAAAGATATAAAACAATCACTATAAAATTAATGTGAACTCAAATAATATCGTTTTATTCGTATGGATATGGCACAAGTATACGTGACATCTCCATTTTCCCTCTCTTTACGTAGTTCTGATTCGTAATAATATTCTCTAACTATTTCGAAATTATATGTCTCATATTATAGCATTAGTATATCATATGGCACGAGAATGTAAAATACGTAACATCCCCTGCCCCGCAATTAGTTACTACTGACAAGGAAATGGAAAAGACACTAGATTACATTGACGAATACACGAAACTACTTTAAGAAATAAATATTATAACATGATTTTGAAGATCCGGGATCTACGGAATGAGGCAATGAAATATAGGTAATACCGATAACACAATACAGTAGTATTAGTATTTTGTGTCCTAACAAAGTGAATTAATGAGCAATTCACGCGTACACTTACCATCACGTCTTTTCTTTAATAAATTCACAGTTTTGAGATATAACCAATCTCGTTAAAATGCAGTAACATCTTAGTATGAGGAAAGTATGTTCACTACCGAAACAAGAATGCACTATCTCGCAGGATTTTTCTTCCTTTGTAGAATTGTATTAGATTTACAAGTGTTTGGACAAACGTGTAGACTCTACAACTAATGTGTTTGTAGCAGTACACGCTCACTAATCACAAATTTATAATTCATGGGTAAAGGAGACGGGGACAGTACTAACACCTAATTAGTAGGTGAGGCACGATATTTGTGCTATTACCAACGTTTCAATATATCATTTAAAAAGAATAAATATTCAATTCTCAGTTGTTACGAAAGGGTCTCGGGGAAAATCTTGACATTAAGCAGAAAATTAAATTTTGGATCTATTTCTATGTGAGTTCTTACAAATATGACCAAAAGGTATACAGCGCATTCGTTAGAATCACAATGTCAGTAAAAGTGTGTGGAAAAAGGGTACTACCTGGCATTGATTAATTGAATAAATGATGAATACGTTCTCTCTCACGCACTGACCGAACCTGTGCATCACGAAGCAGAAACCCTCCAAAAGTTTTCCTGTATTATTCACTTGCTTTGTTTAGTAAAGTCCTGTCATGTGTATTGTATTCTAATTTTTAAGTTACAAATAACGATTCAAATTTACTAATTAATTCTTTAGGATTCTAGCCCCTTTTCGGAAGCCATTGTGATTATCCTTTTTGTTTTTAAACAATATTAATAATTTTTACTTCTAAGGGGTATGCCAGACCCTGTTCGGAACCGTTATTGTAATATAATTTTAATTTCTGTGTAAATTAATAATTTATTTCTTGTTCCGGATAAGACATTGTAATATAATTTTATTTAATTGTTTAAACACATGATTATTGCTACCAAGGTTCTGGTTCCTTTTCGGGGTAAACCATTGTAATCTTTATTTTTATTAAATATGACAAATTTTTATCTATATTTGAGTTAACTTGTAATACCACAAAAATCCTATTAAAAAGCGTCATTACAACCAAATTAAATTTCTTGATGCTAAAAAAGAATTACTCTTATATTCTTTGACTGCTTCTAAAAGAGTTGATGCAAATAACTTTGTTTCATTTTAAAGAGATCCTGATTCTACGGACTGGAAAATGGTCGACATGATTGCCGGTATTTAAGCGAAAATCCGAATTAACAAGATAAATTATAATTTTTGTACATAAAAGTTGAGCGTATGATGGCTTTATTGAAGTGAAACTAACTGTTCTTACGACACACTCATACATTCAACAAATAGACTAATTCTTACCCACACATACATTTTTTTCTTAGTTTTGAATTTACAAATTCAACAAAACCAAAATCAAAATACACATAACAATAGGTTTTATGAGTTGTGAATATTTGCTCTCGACCAAAACTGTTTAAAGTTCGTTATAATTAAAATTTTACGAAGGTTCATTACTTTAAATCTTAACTTGACAGTTATACAATAGTTTATTTTATTTGCTTTCTATTGATCACACCAGTATGATTTTAACTTTATACTTTTTTATGATAACTTTATTTTAACTTTACACTTATGTTAATACTTTCTATATAAACTTATAAACAATTTCTCACTCGTGCACACGAACGAATCTCACCTTAGAGGATTTAATTTCCGGTAGCCTGGAGGTCATGAGGAGTCACCAGAGGATCCCTCGGCTCGGAATTAGATCATTACGCTTGCTCTCGTCTCCAGGTAGTAAGTCTAACGGGACCGGGTGTCGACTCCATTCATCCAGCAAAATGCATTGATGACAATCAATTTCACCGATGACCCACGATCCTACACTTTGTTCCGTAGAATAATTTCTCCGAATGTTTTTTATACAGTTATGACTCCGGTTAATTTTTTAAATTTGTTTCTTTCTGTCACATTTCAAAGAACTCCATCGGAGGTCTATATTACTTTCACGGTTGTAAGTTCAAATGAGCTAACAGCACTTTGTAATACAAATGTCCAGCTTGGTCACCGTATCTTTTTGACACAACCGTTCGAGCACAACAAATGATTTTGGATTGCCACTGAAGCTACGAATCATGCTTTCATTTCGCACTTCAATCTATAAAAAGATGTTTTCGACACGGCACACAAGTTCCGAATGCCGTTCCTAAGAATTATTGCATCCCAAGGATCTTCTTTCCCCCTCTCTTTTCTCAATTTCCGAAAACTTCTAGAATGTTCTCCACTGCATCACCACTACGATGCCACATTTTGGTATCTTCAACTGTGGACTTTGCACAGCGGTCTTTGCACAGCGGTCATATGTAACGAGAAACTACGCCTTATATTTATATCTGTGAATCCTCCATTTTTCTGTTTCCAAGAGAACCAACAGACGCTCTACTACGCGACTCACAAAGACTCACGCTCGTTTAGGGTTCGAACCCTTCTTTTAGGGTTCTGTAATATCTTAATACCACTCAAGAAGAAAGAGAAATTAAAATACTTTCTAATACTAGAAAGAAATACATACAAGGGAGCCACTTGTCCGTAAAATATCCATTACATCAATAGGGACAATGAATTGTGCATGTTGTCTACAATCTGCCGACAAGGTCTGGCTTGCTCTGGCGTCTCTCGTCACCAGACGGCGATGTTGGCAGCGAGGCTGCACTCTGCTCTCATTGGCAAACAGTGGCACGCTTCGCACTGCTTTGGGAGCCACCGGTGACGCGGTGTCGGTCACTACTGATTCCCAGAGCGTCTGCTAGCGTGTTGCCTACTATTGCGCATTACTTTGATATTTAATATTATTTGATATAAATAAATTTATAACTTAATGTAGTATTCACAGTGACTTTCAACCTGAAGTTTATGTAAGTAATTACAAAATAGAATTAAAAATAAATTTATAAGTGGACATCTGTAGCTCGAAATAACTTACTAGAATTATTTAGAAATTATGTCGTTCATGGTGATTTAAGACATAAAAGAAATCAAAATTTTCTTATACGAATTAACTTCTCTAAAACACAATCGGTTCATAAAATGTGTACTATTGGATTATTTTTGCCTTTTTGATATTGTCTTCCGCAGTTGGAGAAGGCGTGACCATTTTTATCAAGTATCATAACAATATTGATCATAATCTTCAGTAATGATGAACAGGAGAAACTCCAAGGAAACGTCACCCAACGTTAACGCGCATTGGTGCGTTGCATAGTCAGCGTCGAGGTAAATTACACGCAGGTCGCAGTCACCCCAGCAAATCCAGCTTCCATTAGCTGCGTTGAGCGCATGCGCACTTTGCATACCGTGGTAGTGAGAATGGTTTGCTCAGCTACGGGAGACCAATTTCTCTCAGCTCCTTAGAAACTTACTACTGTTCGGCAGATCCAGTTCTGCCTCTGTAAGGTGTCTCACATTTGCATCTTTATACTTTACAAATCATACTATATTTAAATATTTCTGTTAATTACCATGCCTATGTCACAATTTCCTGTTTTGTAAAATTGAAGTTATAATTTAGCGTTTTTACGTATGTTAAAGTAATATCAATACCAAAAATATTTGTACTTTTCACTATCCGAATGTCGATCGTCTTTAGATCCGTCCAAATGCCCCCGAGAGAAAGATGAGTGATGACTCAACATACTATATGAGCAAACCATAATGGTTTCTAAATTGCCTTCAACAGAGACAAACACGGTGAAAACACCCATACAGACGAAAACTCACACTTAAGAATTGAGGAGAGACCTCTACTTTACACAACAGAGCCTGCGAATCGATTATCACAAAATCATGGGAAAATACTTTAAATCAAAAGTGTTTACTGATTCACTATTACACGATTTTAGGTTGTAACCGAGAGATTCTTGTTGTATTCTCATAGTAATTAGTAACTATGTATAGATAATTCTCTCTTATTTACTTTTTCAAAAAGAAACTTGTGTCTGACCAAAAGTCCATATGTGGTGTACAATTCCGTCACATATCACTGAAGGTTGGCCTCGTTATCCTCTCCTTGTTCATAGGGTCCGTAGTGAGCCAGATTGACATATTTTTTGGATGGTCACAAATAATAAAAAGAAGACAAATCGATCATTTATAAACTTACAATAAGCTGCAAATTTTAGTAGAATTTATCAAAGTTTGTTTAATAAAGAAATCGAGAAGACTCTTTCGCAATGAACCTATGCTCTGTCATTGGCTCTGCGTATTATAAGAATATTCGTTACAATTTGTGTATTTTCTGTTTATTGCCATCAGCAAGCAATGCGCTTTTCTGTGTAAAATAAATATCTAAATAAAATCTTTTTCTTTAGCAAAGTGATGTGGAAGAGGAAACAACGAAATATTGACTTATGCAGTTACGTATTGTATTAAAGTAAACACTGTTCTAAGTATACAACAAAGCCAGTCAAAACACCACCATAAAGAGATTATATATACAGAATATTTTCAATGCAAGTAAAATTCTATTTTTTAAAGTATGATCTGATATTTTGAACAATGCAAGAAACAAAAATTTTCATACAAATACATTCACACATAACAATTTCATACAGATTGAAAATCATACAAAGAACTGAATTGTTAACTAAACATTACTTTGAAATCTCTTAGATTGCGGTGAACCTCACCGCTAGGTAACAGATTAAACATGTTACGTCGAATGAAAATGGGAGACGAGACCGGGGATCGAACCCGGGACCTTGAGCTTTGCGCGCTCATGCGCCTACCGACTGCGCCATCCCGCTCGCTACCCGTGCCCGTCTACCATTCTCATTCAACTTGTGAAACCCAAAGACCTCTGAGGTGGNCAGTCGGTAGGCGCATGAGCGCGCAAAGCTCAAGGTCCCGGGTTCGATCCCCGGTCTCGTCTCCCATTTTCATTCGACGTAACATGTTTAAACATTACTTTCTCCTCATATCACTTTTTTCTTCCAATTATCCATAAATTGTTTTAAAACAATAACTTTCATTGAAACAACTGTTATGCATAATTTGTAAATATCGTGAATGTTTTAGTGTTTGATTTGTGCCTATAAAAATGAACGTCTCTTCAAAACTTTTACTTCGAATATGTACGGAAAATGTGTTTAAGATTAAAAATGTTCGTGGTCTTTCCACGTCTCGAATTTTCTTAACCTTAATTTATAATGAAGGAAGCTAAATGTAGATGGATTACCTTCTATCAAATACTGAGAAACAAGATATTATAATGAGCCAGGAAATTGTTATATTTCTCTTTTATAATTATAAATGATTCTTAAAACAGTATTATTCTATTTTAAAACAATATTATTCCAAACTTTAGTTTATCTTTCAACAACATTCTATGTAATTAAATCTTTTTTCATTGCTTTTAAAGTCGAAAATATTTAAATTCATGCAAACAATATGTCTAATACGTAAAAAAGTAAAAAAAGTACTCTAATAAGGACATACCATGAAAGTGTATCCTAGTAATCCACAAAAGGTAATCCACCTTTGTCTTGGATAAAGTCATAGAATTTTTCCTCATAAATATCTTCTTTGTAGCTATTACAGGGTCATAAATAAAACAGTTTAAAAATGTTCAAACGAAAGAAACTGCGGGAAATAAATTTGTATCTCTATTAGAAAACTATTTTCCTTAGACATGACCGAGTTGAAAATGCTTTTGCATTATTGCATAATTTTACGGATAGAAAGTTGAAAAACTCATTGGAGCTGTTAACTACTCTGTGACATAAAATCATAGTGCAACGGAACTTTCTAATCAAAGGTGTATTAACAAACATCCACTTTAATCTGTTGTCACAAATTCTATGCTCATTTCGAAGAGCCATGTGACGACAGCAAAGCACGGATGAAGTCTTTATACCTATTTGCATTGCAGATCCCTCTCCCAATCTCCCGCCGCCTTGTAAAAAGATCTCACCATCTCGTAGTCCTTGGTATTGGGACTCTCTTCCAAACTCACATTCCATCCAAGTAATCTGTGGCTTTCAACTTTCTTTTGATGACCCCATCACTGAATCTTACTATGCGCTACTTTTCATATGTTATCTTCGCTTGCGAGCCTCACCCGATGAGCCAGTTTTCCGACGGAGGATTTCACCACCTCCACCCAAATTTCACATGACGTGACTTGTTTACCAATATTTTGTCGGAGTATATCTTCTCGCTATATCAGTTTCAATTACTACTACTAGCCAAAAATAATTAATGAAACTAAAATAATACGTACAATTTAAGGATCTGATTTCCAAAAATATTAAACGGCAAAAACCTGCAAATTTGATTTTTTATATTTTAGAAAAAATACTGCCATCGTTCTTTTGTATAGTTGCGTAAATATTAAGTGCGTAATTATTTATAATTTCGTGGGTAAACTTTTATAAAACAAATATTTCATTAACTTATTTAAATAAAATTGAGTAAAATTTAATGAACTGCGAAGGAAAATGTTGGAATATGAACAAAAATAATGTTAAATATTGCATATGAAAACCCAGTGCAGGAAAGAAATACTACACGAGGCCCATCACCCAATACAAGTAATTTTTTTAAGTCAAAGAGTTTACTTGAATTAAAATTAATCTGACTATTCTAAATTTCTAGAAATTTGGCATCTGATAGAGAATACAACTTCCACAAATAATGGTACATCCAAGAATAAAAAACATACATATAAATTTCGCTTATATATTTCGCTAATATATATGCCGGGAGATACAGTATACGGAAAAGGTAGACTACGTTTTTCGCGCAATGGTCCTTTTCTTATTTATGCTGTATATTAGGGAGATCCTTAATTATTCGCTTTGCTGTATCTCTATTGTGATTAGTTCAATTTCAATAGACACTACATTTTTGTATTTGTCTTTGAAGAAGCTATGAAAAAAAATAGATAGTTCCTTTTAAAAATCAGAAAAAAAATAGATAGTTCCTTTTAAAAATCAGAAAAAGTGTCAATATTTCAGCTGCTAAAAAGCTGTATATGATTAAAATATGTCAAAATAAAATGTCTTTACCATGTGGCGAAGTTCAAGCCATCAAGCTAGAACTTTCGCTCGACGATCACGACCATAATTTGCCCCATGACACGTCGTATCTTAGTGAAAACCGCACTTCGATATCTTTATTCGTTTAGGAGATTTTATTTGCTTATCTGTATGTAAATATTTTTATAGGCAATTCTAAACAATTTCACAACGAAAGTAATTACATAACTAGTATTGTAAAAGTTTTAATGTGAATATAATTTACGGCTAATATTCATATATCTGTGGTATGTTATTAATTGCTGTTGACTTTAAAAAAGCCGTTCATTTCGGTAATGGATGTTTTTTTAGAAATAACGTTCATGACGTACCTAATACACTTAAAATATTTTTAATGTGAAAAATGTAAGATAATCATAGTTGGATATCTGTGAGGCGATACTAGTATTCATTTTTAAGAATAAATGAAAGTTGTGTTATCTACTAGCAAAATATTGATTCAGATAGTACTTTTACTGGCGAAAGTATTATCTGAATAAATATTTTACTAGTAAACAACACCACAACTTCCATTAATTTATTCGTAAGATAATCATTTCTCAACTCGAACCACTTCATTCAGAGCATGAAATGTTATGGGAATCACAAAATCAAAGCTACAATGCCGTGAAGTATGAGAAATAGTTTTTCTTTTTAGTTGTGTTTTTCTTCATGTTTGAGGTGATGTAACGTTTTTTACTATCTCAATGTGCAAGGCTGAGTTCAGGGTTTCATAAACCTCATATAAAACGCTGTAGGATGAGACATTTTCAGAGTTTTATCATCAGCCTTATCGGAGATATTTAAGCATAAACTTGAATTTAAAAAAAACTTTTTAAAAATTCATAAAAAATAAAGAATAATAGAACGTTGATATTTATTTCGACAATGCTGCTAATATATATTTTAAAAACTGTATATACCACTCATTTTTTCCACAAAAATGTAGCAAGTGGTATTTTCTCGATTTTGATATCCGACTTTAGATGAACTTTTGTCATAGAAATAAAATAAACTCTTAGCTAAGTTTATGCAATGAAATGTAATATTGTAATGGTTCATTTTTTAGCTTTCAATACATCACGAAATATAGACTTTAATGTGAATGCTAACAAACGCGGAAATATGCGCGCCCGGAGAACAAATTGACAGCCACATGTAAACAGTTCGAGATCAAGTTTTTCTTTAAATCAGTTTTGAACTTCCCAATGATGAGGAATGGAATAGGAAAAAAATAAGTTAAAAAAATTGTCGAGCGACCAATTTTTTTTCCGTTTCGTGTGGGATGACCCACGGATACATGAAAGTTGAGAAATCTAAAATTGTCAAGAAAAGTTTAGTTTAATAGGTTTGTGTTTCAACATGCATGTAGTTTAGTAAACAAGAATGCTGTGGAATTATGAGTTTTACATCAATCACGCTGCAACGTCGAGGAAAGTTGTAATTTGTCATCTCAATTTAATAACGTCTTAAACATAACAGTGTGTGGTTTGAGATAGCTTGTTCAGGGATGCCTCTCCCATCTCCGTGTTGTTGGACGTCGGGAAGGATAAATCAACCACGTCCATCCGTCCGTTCTGCTCATTGAAAAAGCTGGCAAAATATTACCCCAATTACAACAGCGCTCCTGATTTACGTGTTCAGTCCTCTGCGAGTAGAGAGGGGATCCCTGATCGAGGATGCATTCACCTTTCACGTCTGCTTCCTTCCAACTGTCTTTCGCTTACGGTAAACACTTCCATTTATTCCACAAAATAATTTTTTTGGCGGGATTCATTCAAATTATGGTCATCATTTGGTGGGATTGTTCTGTTTGACATATATATGTAATAAAATTTTAAATATATAAAACTTTGCAACGTAGAAAATATTGTTTTGGTCCTGTTGGTTGTATAAAACTTATCGTGCGTGTTAAACATAGCAATTTATACTTACTAACCAGGTATCACCATTCTATTTAAGCCACCAAATATTTAAAATCCATGACTAAACATTTTATACCTTTTCATCCCCTCTTTAATATCCACAGCACACAATGGGTCCATATCCTCATCCAAGTACGCTCAGAAAATTTTAATAACGCTAAAAACTGTTTATTGAAGAGAGATTTAAAAAAATACTTACCTTATTAACACTAATACACATTTAAGGATCATGAATAATTAAGTGCATCGAACAGAAATGATACAACAAATCAATCTAATTTTTCAACTATTATTTAAAAAATATTAACACTTCGCAAATGTTTACTTAATGGTGTTTCTTTACAATAATTTTTCTTTGATTTTGATGATTAACATTTTTTTGCGAAATGTGTCTGTTAATTTGAAATAAATCTCAAAGACAGTCAATCAAGAAATAGTTACCCATATCTGTTTTTGATCTCATACTGCTGGTTTATCCTCCCGGGGGACCCTGGTGTTTGAACCCTACAGAGAAGTATCACTGCGTAGTTCTCCAAGTAAATTCGTCAAAGAAGTCATCTATCCTCTACTTCGTCGTAGCTATTAACCTGAAAAGATTGAAGATTGAAAGTAACTTTTCGTGTGATTCTAAAATCTAAATTGCATAGACATCGTTCATTTAAAAGGCAAAATTGAAAAGGAAATGAAATATTTCTATAAAATGAAAAGAGCGTCTTGTATTTAAAATTAGTAGCATTACCACACTTCGGCAGTTGCCTTACAACACATTCCATGAGAGAAAATGTCCAACCCAACATGTCTCCTTTCCGATTCCTTCACGTAATTCAAGCACCTTCTGACTATCCTGCAAATTAAGCACTGCACCAACGGGTATAAAGTAACATACTTCAACAACACTTGTGAGAAGGTATGAGGGCCTGAACCTCACTACATCATAAATAAATAAAAATCAATACGTAAAAATTAGACATCTATAAATAATTTTCTATTTTTCAATATCATCTTTAGTCTGAGAAAGAAATATTAGATTTTTGTATTCGTCGTATTTTACAACGGAGGCATGTAAATGGAAAATATTTCAAGTGAAAAAAAATCGCGAAAATTGTTCTCCATGGAAACGTCAATACTGTGGTAATCGATGTAAGTGCCGCCTGTTGATAGTTTAATAGCTATAAGCATCTAAAGATAACGTCAGCGTATACAATGTCGCGAGGATAGCATGAATTATGCAATAATGGTCGGGAAATCGATATTATTATAAATATTTTTTCAATAATATGTCGTAACGCCAGACAAAATGGTAGTAATCAGAAATGGTACATACGCTATTTTGGGTACTACCCGTGATATTTGGTAGGTTTTTTTAAATCACAGGTGACATTTAGATTATTCTCCATATTTTAATTATTTGGCACATATGGCGGTCTCAACAAAACACTTCTCAGTTTTAATTTTCTTGCACTTACATGATTTCAACAGAAAACATTAAATTTGGATAAAATTTTATGTTGTAAAAGCACCATTAGTTGCAACATTAAACAAGTAATCAATGGTGATTTTTCCTAATCAATTATGTCGTTTAATCAGTTTTTTGTTTTCTGTCAAAACATGTTTTTAGCACCGTTTTCCATTTACACACCTCAATTATGTGATGTATAAACTAATGCTGTTCTACACTATGCTGATGAATTTGATCATTTGTGTTTAATTGGCATTATACTTCTTTAGGATAATACGGTCGCCCTCGGGCGTGAACTGCGTCAAGTACCGTCGTCCCTGCCTCGTGCTCTCCACTCCGTCTTTTAATGAGGTTTTCCTCATTGAAGGGAGGAGAACACAGGGAAGGCAGGATCGGCGTCACCCGGGGCCTATGATTAGGGTATGAAAGGTGAATGACTATGGATTAGCGCTATGCTAATGTTACTAATCTCCATTACCAGATATCTCGAACCCTTGCCGGAGCTCCTGAGTGGGTAGAAATGCAAGAAAGTTCATTTCTACTAGTTTTGCGATTAGGATTATCTGGTCTCATACGTTTGTCTTAACCATGAACAATTGATAAACTTGACTTATTTCTTATACTGAAGAAAAACTCCACCAATTTCAAATGATATCTGATTTGTAGGAAAATAAATAATAACGTAAATCGACTACATGAGGCTTTCATTGTAGTTCTAAATTATTTCCCTTCCGAAGGATCCATATATTAAACATTCCATCTTCAAAAATCTGCTAGTACCGCAACGTCACTAAGGGACACGAACACGGGGTTAGTGAATGCCGCTTTTCAACACCTCGTCGTGTCTCCGCACAGTGGAGTGTATCGAGGCGAAATCTGGCCAAAAGTATTTTGTACGGTAAATTTGGTGACTTATAACGAAAAATCCTTTTTAAGTACATAAACAAATGTTATGTCTATTATTCACGTTCAGGAAATTTATATAGAGCTTTCTTGAATAGTTTATATAATTTGATACATAATCTCTCGAATCAAAAATATATTTAACTTAACATGACATTTGTTTACATACATATAAACTATAATTCGCCATAATCCATCAAATTCACGGTATAAAATTCGTTTGGCCAGGTTTCGTCTCAATATACTCCACTGAGCGGCGAACGAAGCGGTGTTGAAAAGCTGTGTTCACTAGCCTCGTGTGCATCATTCTTTACCGCTAACCAACATACGGAGTCTGTGTCTGATAATATTACGAATTAAAATATTAAATTATAAAATGAAATCATCGCAAATCATTTACTTAGAAACAATCTAGAGTGAAAATATTTACGTTTAGTATGGTCACAGTAGGTTCGATTCACGCCATAGGTTGACATACTATATTCATTGTAAAAGGGTCCTAGCCGATCCTTCTACTTCACAGTGTATTGTAATACAATTAGAAATCGAAGATATTTTGAATTAGAGGAACTAGTGTAAGAAACAAGGTTACGGTTCATACATTTCAAAGTTATAAAAAGTTTCTTTGTGAGGCGAAAATTAAAAGGATGGTGCGCAACACTTTCCAACCATCAATCCAATCCGTATAAAAACATCACTCCTTGAAACTTAAATAATGAAGTACCAGCTCAGCTCTAATTATCGTCTGTGTAGAACCTGATAACATTGGCAAGTAGCCAGCACCAACGACTTCCAACCCAAGATGGACTCTCTCTCCTTGATCTCCCAGTATTTCTTCTTCACTCTGAATCACCACAAATCTTCCCATAAAAACTTCGACCAACGCTCATTTGAATCTATGAGCTCGTAAAAAATGTATTAAACAATTTATTACACCAATAGTGAGGATCAAATGAATTACAGTTTTTGCGCATGATTCGTATTTTTACTTGTCCAAAACCATTAATCAACAGTTTCTTTTAACGAAGAAAACAAATTTCTTTTTGAATTTATAATTTAATAATATCAGCTACGTCCTCTTTTTAAAATATATATTTTCACCAATCAACATTTATTGTATTACAAAACGGGGTGTGATGACAAAGGGAAAACAGATGGTGGCCCCTAGCACCCTAACTTAGAAACATCCAATTATATAAACAAAATAATATATTTTGAACGAATAGTTTGGCAAAAATACATATTTCGTGTCCTACTGACAAATCTAATACTTTTTGAATACATTTAAAAAAATGGAGTTTGAATTGTACTAACTAAATTTTTAGAATTTCACTTTTTAAAGAATTTATCATTTCCCTGTGCAGTTCAAGGGCTTTATTGAGGGGAGCATACGCACGACACTATTTATGTGTCACACTGACAGATTGACGACGTGTAATATTCAACTGTTAGCGTTGCGCTTCGTAATATATGTATATTTTTGAAAATTCCTAGCTTATAACTTCAAGATCTTAAGAGTTTAAATGAAAACAATGTGCGTCATTTTAATACTACAGCCTTTATGGTGAAGAAGTTAAGCGTTAAAAGAAAAAGTTACTTCTAAATACGTAAATAAACCGGGGTTATGCTTATAATTCAAATATACAAATGCGCAGATATATAATATTTGATTATTTGATCATTTGTTACTATATTATTATTAAAACGTAGAACACAAATGCACTTATTCTTTTTTTTTTGGAGAATACATTAAAAGTGACAATGTCAACCGCACATCATCATCATTTTAGGCCTACATCATTAACGGACATTTTAGGCCTACAGCAGAAGACAAAAGAAAATAACATTACATAAGAAAAGGAGAACAATACAAAAATTATAAAAGAATACATTACAAAAAGCATAATAAAATGAGGAAATCAGTCAGTACCAACGGAGGAGATGGTAATTACTGCAGATGGTAGCCCATCGCACATAAGAAAGTAATATTTACTGGAATGGGTTAATTTTTAAAATTGTTTTAAAATTAAACTTCCAATGCTTCGTTTAGCGCAGTGTTTATCTTACACGTGACACACACTAATGCTTCACTATGGAACAAAAATGGCGGCAGCGCATGCCTATATTTATAGATCCGAAATTAGACTCATAATTAAAGGTTGTCACGTAAAATTTTATTTTTATTGCATCAATTATTATATTTAATTTTTTAAATCAACTCTCAGGGGGGAAAAACGAAAATTGGTTATTAATTTATATTATGTGTGCGTGAGGAATGAATCCAGCGTTCTTTCATAAACAATCTACAAGGGGCCAAACTCCGACTGGTGCATATAGGTATTCTGCTAAACATGGCCTTTGCTTATTTATTTTTTCAATTTTTCCAGGAAGAACTGATTTGTTATCGATAAAATTCACAGAAAACAAGAGTGTAAAAATTGGTCTGAACTTTTTGAAAATACAGGGTTGATGTCGTTTTATAGAAATACGCTTGCATGAACGGACTTGACAATGCAACGTAACCAAATTGCGTAATTTACGTCACTCTCACATCAGCATTATTATTTAAAGAATAATTTAAATCCATCAAAAATAAATAGAATTAAAAAAAAAAACGTTTCAGAAGTGGCAAATGTACATTACCTGCGTAAGCCCGGTATTACACGGTCATATTTCTATGTCATATTTCTATTATCAAAGATATATGATCGAAGATATGACGTAGTTTCTCTCAACGAAAACGTATGTCATAGGTATAAGATCGTAGCTCAACTATTATCACAGATTTTTCATAACGGACATATGTTTCATCTAAGCTCTTAGATAATAACATATAAATATGATCGTGTAATACCGGCCTAAGATTAACTTTTTCATTTTACCGTTGAATAATGAATATAGTTTCTCAATGTCATGAGGGGAATCGGGCTTCTACCGCGAGAGAGACAGAAGCGGGGACGTAGTGCGCGTTAGATTGCCGGCAACAGCTGTAGAGTAACATGAAAGACCTTGCGGGCGGATGACTATGTGAGAGGCACTGTAGTACGTAATGAGCACGAAGGTAACTTCAGGCAATTCCTCGAATGTCACGACATACTAATGCAGCTTACGTTGAATGCATTTGTTCGGAATTAACAAGTAATGGAGAGCCATTCCTTGGAAAGGAGAGCTTCTACACGACCTCGCTACTTTGCTACGCAGCGAAATTTATTCGATACCAGGCACCGAATTCACTTTCAGTTGAGTTTATGAAACTGAATTAATTACGGAGTCAATATAATAAGCCACGTGGAAAACAAATGTTTCAATAGGATTGAAATATTAATTTTTTCTTATAACAGTGTTCATAGCAAATCGATTAATTTATTGAGTTTTGTATAGTTTTTCCTGTTGTTTTGAAATAACTTCTGTCTTGAGATAAAATTATTCGGTAGGTCGTGAAAAATATTTCTATCGTTCTCATATCCTATCTTCGTTTCCCGAGGCTTTTAGGTAAACAAACGTCCATAATGAAAATCGCTTTCGTACAGTTGTGGCAAATACTATTTTAATAGTATAAAGAATCAACTCGGATTAAAAACATTTTGAAATTGAAGCCGTTCAAATTGTATTATACCGTATAAAAACATAGTTTCAACTCGGTTTCCTAATTAAAACATAGAACTTTTATCTAAAGTATTAGTTCACTTATTACAGCGTTTAATTAACAATAAAAGAAACTAGTGGAGCAATTCCATTTAACATTCTTTCTCATATACTTTCTCCGTCTGCAGAATAGAGTAAAAAAAGTTATATAGTAAAAGGATCATTCTAGGCGTGTACCTCTACATTATGGTCGTTTTCCAGTGCTCTATTCATGCTCAAAGTCACTAGATGAATTTATTACTGCCTTTTATTTGAAATTTGAAAGAAAAATAAATATTCAGAATATTATTTCAAAACATATCGCGACATATCAGTCTTATAAATATAGTAAAATTGTTATGTAAACGTAATTTCGTTGTATACAGAAATTGGTTTATTTTCGTATCTGCAGTGAGTTTGCTGTCCTCCTATGTAATTTATCATTATCGTATCTTACATTTAAGTTCACGAAAAGTGTATTCTGCGTCTGCTTGGTCCATTTACAGTGCTAAATATTATTCAAGTTTCTTGAAACAGTAAACTAATGTGTAAGTGTAGCTGACAGAAATTATTTTACTGCGTCTATACAAAACTTTCAAGCGAAATACCGTTAATACGGATGTAATGCATGCTAATTGTAGTTTATGTACCGAAAATTGAAGCAAAAACGTTGGTGCCGTTTTTGAGAAACATTCAAAATTGTACTTTGACCTTCTTGTGAAGTACCCTTTGTTGAGAGAGCACGTGTATCGACAACAAGTAAATCTACCGTAAGTACGAAATGCGAATTAAAGTGATTCATCCATGTACTCAAAATCGCTGCGCACAGACGGACGGACGTTATGACAAAAACAACTTTTTCAGAATCAGGGATCGCCAAAACGAATATTTCCGTCGAAATCTCTCTTTCGAATTTTGTCACGATTACAATACTTTCTATTTACTCTGTATATGATAATATTACAACTGAAAAAATACTATTAATTAATTTAATTGCATACTTATCATGATATGATAAATTAAAAGGCGTTTCTATGTTGCTCATTGTTTTATTGGTATAAAGCTTTTTCGGCTGCATAGCAGCCATCGTCAGTAACATACACTGAAAAATATAAATGTACATAAAATGACAATAATAAAAATAATTATTGTTTCTATTTTTATTATTGTCATTTTATGTACATTTATATTTTTCAGTGTATGTTACTGACGATGGCTGGTATGCAGCCGAAAAAACTTTATACCAATAAAACAATGAGCAACATAGAAACGCCTTTTAATTTATCATGCTTTGATAATGTTACTAAAGCTCCACAATTACCATGCATACTTATGTTTTTAGTTTGAAGCAATGTTCAATTTTATTTAGTGACGAGACTCAGACCTTAGGATCTGCTCTACCGTTTGACCACGAAAGAAAAAAATGCAATATACGATGGCGTAGAGAAATGTTTGGGGAGTAACATTTACATTTACGACTGGGAAAGCAAAACAAGGGACAATCCCTGGAAACCTTGAGCGATTGAACAAAATCCCAGCAAAACCCCCAATGAGGATGGCGGCGTGGACCGAACAACAAAACAATGAACATATAAATATGATACATACATAATCAAATTTACTATTTACAACTTCATAAATTATGTAAACACTAGTTTCTTGTTCCTATTTTCCCTCATTCTCCGAATGATAAACGTCATTGCGTCTTTCTTTACAATCTCTTTCACAATATCTCTTGTTGACTTCTCCGTAGTACCTCCACGTGCTTCTTCCGTCTTCTGAACAATCAAAATATTTTTCCTTGATGTAACTGTTGTTGGTCTCTCCGAATAAGTATTCTGCCTCATCTTACCCAAGCATCTTTCTGCTATTTCTTTACCTGTTTCTTTTACTGCTTTCTTTAACCTTTCTTCTCTCTCCTCTCCTATACCTGTGGTCTTATTGTCTCCTATTCTTTTCTCTCCTCTTTAAACTGCTCTTCCAATATCTCCTGGCACAATCTTCCTTTCTTTTTATTAATTTTGTAAGTATCATGATAATTGTAATTTCTATAATGAAAGAATTAAAGAGTTGAAAAACTTTATATATATTTAAATATGTAACAAATGTGTACTGAAAAAAGATAAAAATGATTTATTGTAATTAATTCTTATCTTCTAATTATTCTAATTAAAAAATTCAACATTATTTATCCATCTATCCATTTGTAGCTTTTCATTTCATTTCCATGCCTCAGTTTAAATAGCTGAGGCTTAAGAAAAGTTCACCCTCTGCGACTAGTCACCTCAGTTGTAATACTGTTCCTCCTATCTTAAATTCACGATGTTTCTAGTGAGTAAACTCACACAATAAGTGAGCCTTACTAACACTCGTCATTCCGTGGTCCTAGCTGGTCGAAACGAGATACATACATATATATGCGTGTGTGTGTCTAATTACAAATTCATCAAGTGACTAAAATATGTAATTACAAGTGACTAAAGTGAATTATGTTGCAAGTAAGTGGGAAAAATGTCTCTTATATGAAGAGAATGAAGGAAGAGGTTCAATTTGGGTTGGTAATTTGTTCCATGCTCTGATAGATTGTACTGTATATGATTTACTGGAAAGGGTTGTATTATGTTTTGAGATCGTGAGAAGGAATGAGTCTCGCGCACGTTTTAATTTCAAAAACTGGAAACGTTCCGCTAATATTTTTAAGTGGCCGCTTTTGAGGATTTTGTACAGAAGGAGTAACTTATGTAACGAGAGTCGTCTCTCAAGTGTAAGGATACCGGATTTTTCATAGAATTCTGAAACATGATCATACTTCCTTAAGTCAAAAATAAAACGAATGTATTTTGAGTTATTTCCAATAAACGTTCTAATTTTTCCGTTATATCAGTAAGCAAGAAGTCACAGTAATTAAAATGAGGCAAGACTAAGGATTTGATCAGGGTTTTTCGTATAGGAGTTGGTAAAGTATCGCGTAAACGTTTCATTGAATGAATCGAAGAGTACACGTTCTGACATATATCAATTTCGTTTTGACACTAAAAAACCTGTCAATATAGATGCCAATTTTTTTTACACTATTAAACCAGTCATTGGAGTGTGGTCCACTATGATGTCAGGTAAATGTGCGTTAGTAATTTTTTTGATAGATTACTTTGAACCTAGGAAAGTATCTTTTGATTATGATGGTTCTAAGGAAAGATCTGAAGATGTAGCCCACGTATTAGGCGATTCCAGATCCATAATAATGCGTTCATGACTGAGTTTATGGCGTGTCGCTAATATGTATTTGCAAATCACCAGCATACACTTGAAACCTATCATACTTAAGAGACTTGTCGACATCGTTAACTTACAACAGAAAAGTAGAAGGCCTAAGAAGCTTCCTTGAGACACACCTCTTTTTGTCAGAAGAGCTAACGATTGTGTGTGATTAGTTACAACTATTTTTTTACGATTTGTTGAATGTTCCGAGAACCAACTTACAGTCAGCATTGTAAATCACAGTGATCTTAATTTCGCTAGAAGAACATCGTAATCAACCAAATCGAAAGCTTTGCTAATATGAAGAACTAAAACAGTGATTTTTCCTGTGTCAGTTGCGTTACGAGCATCTTCGATAACTCTTAATAGGGCTGTCCCAGAGCTCTTACCAGTTCGAAAATTCGGTGGGAATCCATTCATTTCATAATTATATAAAATAAAATCTTATATTTGCTTGCGGTCAGTTTTTTTAGTACTCTTGAGAGAACGCGTAAAATGCTTATAGGGCGATATTCATTCGAATGCGTAGGTTTTGTTGTTCTTGGGATAGGATGCACAAAGCAGTTTTCCATGCTCTGAGGAAAGCACCATTTTAGAGATAAATATTAATAATATTTGTAATTGCCGGAAGAGCAAAGTCGCAACACATGTTTAGACATTTTTTATTTAGGTTATCAGATTCTGTGGCGATAGATTTAATATTCCTTATTAATTTCAGAACATCAGATTGATTAACAGAGGAAAAATAAAAAGAAACCCTTATGGCACTTTCTTGATTATGTAGATTATTTATAACTTTTTCTTTTAATGAGCTATCGGTACACGGTGCTTGTTTCACAATATGATCAATTTAACAAGAAATATATTAATATCACACGGAACTTTTACTTTTCCTGATTCAATGCCTTTTAGAGTCCTCCAAAGTGATCTAATGTCACGTTTTGTACCGAATATATCACGATAATATTTAATTTCTTCTATCCTCAATTTTTAAGTGCCTTTATTTCTCAGGAATTTATAATTATTTCGGACCGTTTCTGTTTTAGTACGGTGGGCAAAGGAAAAAGCGATATTTCTCTCTTTCATTAATTTTCGGATTTTAGTTGTCATCCAAGAAACAGGGGTCGTGTCACATGTGGTTTCTTTAAGGGCATATGACGATTTATAAGCTTATTTATTAATTCTGTAAAAATTGAGACTTCACCGTCAAGGGAAGTTTCTTGACATACACAATACCATGGAATACAAAGTCCTTCAAGAAAAAATGCATTTTCATTCATGTTTTTATAATCTCGGTATTGAATAATTTTAGGACTTTGGACATTTAAGACTGAACGAAAAGTAAATAAGTACGTGTTTAGAAACTCCTGGAACAGGAAATTGTTTGCGAAAGCGTACTTTTTCTGCATTCGACACAATAATATGATCAATCCACTATTTCATATTACTGCGCCACTGGTGATGGACCTGCTTAACAAGTGTTCTCATTATTATGCAAAATACTGCATATCTAAGAAAAGTTTGTCAGTACTATGAGATTATCCTGCATTTTTGTTAACCGAAATATAGAAGAAAGTGGATCTTTAAGTACGGATATATGATCTATCAATCATAATCTTCACAACTGGTTAGAATAGAGAAAGATTCTACATAAACTTGACCCGTAGAGTTTTTTGAATGGACAAAAGAAAGGCGTGAAACAAGTTCATAAATAACGAAAGAGTAAAATTTACACGAACTAGACCACGTAGTATTCTCATGTTCTTCTTTAAAATTTAATAGGAAAGATACATCGCAAAACCTAAACTCGTAAAATCATTTCAACGTTAAGAGAATCCTCAAATTTTGACACATACTTCAAAATTACAATATATAAAGAAAATATTTAATCTTGTGGTAATTTCTCGTAGACTACGAATACATAGTGGTCAGTGAATAGGAATAAAATCAGTGAAGTTATTCAGCAATATCGAAAATAATGTATGTAATCATTAACATATTCAATACATGTACTACAATTACACTCTTGCTGATGAATTTTAATAATTAAACTGTATTATGATAAAAAAAATTGATAACGCATCATCTCAAAACAACCACTTTACAAATAGACTCCCACAAATACATCTTCACTTCACTGGAAACTTTTTGATAATTCACCGCATCAGGAATACGTTGAAATAGTTTTGTAGCTGGTTCATCCAGAAGAGTTTTCAGAAAAAGTGTAATAAAAAATTGAAACAAAACAACAGTTAAATTACCGCGTAATGCATATTTTTACACCACAAAGTTTAGTACATTCAGTATGCACGTTGCAAAGTTCGTACATGTACAGCAACATTTACATAAATTATTATTCATTAACTTTAAAATATTCCACAATTTGGTACAAACATACCCTGGATACTAGGAGAGAAAAACAATTGAAAAAAGAATGATATTAAGGATATATCTATGTGTTACATATTCTGACAGATGCACTTAAATTTCTGTAGGAGATACAATACTAGGGACTGAACAGGTCAAAAGACAAATGCGACAACATGTACTTGAAATGTGTTTTAAAAGTAGTTGAGTTCTTTAAAAAAGTGATAAAATAAATTAAATTATTTCATTTCATTATCATTACAGACATTTACAAGAGCGGGAAAGTAATATGAGACTCATACTACGCTTGCTGAGTATAGCATAACCTAACATAAACGAGAGCGAAAATATAAACGGAATCGCCTTAACCATATAGAGAGAATCACTCTGCACAAACATAAAACAGACTAAAGGACGGTCGGATGGGGTACTCGAAACCACTTTTTCGGTATCAGGGTCATCTAAAACGAATATGTCAAATTTTGCGCATCAACATTTTCACAATTCCAGTGTTTTCAATATACGTGTAAATTATGAACAAGTAAAAAGGAATTTCATGTCGCCACAGAAAAAGAAAAGGATATAAGCAGATTCTGAATAGTCCAGTCAATAAAGTATATAAATGACGTTGAAACTGGAAAAACATTCAAAATTTTGAAAATTGGCACAATTGTTCATTGAGATACTGGGAGCAACATACTAAAAGTACTCGGGCGTAGGAGGTAAGCAGGAGGGTCTAGAGCTCTGTTAATATAGGCATACGCCGTACTATGGAGTATTTGCGGAAAAAATTATTTTTTCAAGTTCTTCATAGTCAAAAGTACTAATAATTACTACATATCATATATATATTGGCTGCAAAAACTGTGTTCATAATAGTATGTTAGTGTATACTTTCATACATGTCTTTANAAACTGTGTTCATAATAGTATGTTAGTGTATACTTTCATACATGTCTTTAATTTATACAAAAATTACAAATATTATTGAATTTTAAAGAAAAAATTGCAATTTTAATGTACTAAAAGTAATATAATTAAAGTGAAGAAGAAAAAAGTTATATGTGCTGTATTTGTATTAATTACATATTAAAATATGTTGATCTAGGAGTTAATCTGATTCCTCGGAACTCAGGACATATTCATTCTTGTTCTATAGATTGCTGATATATACTGTAGATTGTATTGAGAGAAAGCTGATATTGCTCGACGTCGCGAAAACAGTCTATTATTGTGTACAAGGCTAAAAATGATCCATGATGATGATGAATTTCAGAACTTACCCCTGGCAATAGTTGCACCATCAACAAAGAAAAAACCAGCTCTCGTTGCACTATATTCAAATATTATTTAAAATGTTCACTTTAGAAAAAAGAATTTCACTTAATAACCATACTTTTCAATTTATCTGAAAGGACTTCAAAATTTAGTACTCACGTAGGAAATGCACAGCATGTTTACACTAGGGTGGCTTTCCTCTAAGTAATACCACTGAATCCCTTTACCGGACGTAGCTTCGCTGTGAGGACATTATGGTATTTATCATTTGATGCCTACGAAACATGCTTCATGTTTTCAACAGACGATCCTTGTCGAAGGAATAGCATCGTTGACACTTCTTCTCCAAGGGAACTCCCTGGAGACAGTGAAGGGCATTGAATGAAAGGTGAATGGAAGGGTCTGCGGATAATTTAGGACTTATACAATGTGAGTGTTGGGCAAGCAGCACAGAACACTCAATAATCTCTTCACACAAAATAAAATAATTTATTTCTCTTACATGTACAGATCACCTTAATGCAAATCCCACCACCCTCCGAAGAGGGTCTATTTCCATTTGTGATCCCCCCCTCGCTCCCAATCGGGAGGCCCCTGTCAAATATTCCAAATCAATTAGAAGTATCCCGGAAAGAGGATAAATGCGCCCTCAGAGGATGAGAAGAGCGCCCTCTCTTAAAAATTACCAATTCGAAATAATAAAAAAAATTATAATTAAAAATTTGAAATATAGAAACGCAAAAGAATATAATTGCACGACGAATGAGCTGTTAAGAAAATAAGATTTTTTTTGTGGGACTTTACTGCTCGTCGACATCGAGGTCATTAGATCCCTAAAATTCTGTATAAGTAGGGAAAATGCAGTTACGCACTAAGGAGAGCCAACATGACTCTCACCGCGTGTGGGACTCGCCGAATGACTCAACCATACGCACTAAAAACCCTCCTGAATTACAATATATCAAAACATATCTCAAAACATACTTCAAAACGTTGAGGACAAATAATGAGGGGGGACAAAAAATTAGGAAAATGAAAGATACCCTAGCCATAGTAGCGTCGGGATCGAAAAGAACAAGAGGTGACCAAGGAAGTTCAGGAAAGAGAAAGGAAGGATCCTAATACAAGTAAATGGAAGTAATGCCAGACTCATCTCGGGGCCCCGTGTTTGCCAAACACATACTTACTAGATGTAAGTCCCCTGGGGGGAAGAAAATAAGACTGTAGGTATGAAGGCGTTGAGAAGCGCCTCGAAACGCAACTACGTCGCATTCATACTCTGTATACTCGTACAGTCCAAAGTAGCGGAAAACTCCTCACTCTGTCACCACTTCCATCTTTCGAAACGTCTTGATTAGAGTTGCTCCCAGAATATCATCTTCGACTCAACACTAACGTTCTTATCATTTGCGTCCGGAATGATTTAACTACTGGATAATTCTTATTGCAAATTATTTTTACCATGCAAGTAAAAAAATAGTTTAATTTTAGATTCTACACAATTATTTTAAAGAAAAATGATACCAAACAACCATTTTCAAGCAATCGCGGTCCGCATGCGTGTAAACGCACTTGCGCAACGCAGTATTCATCGTTTTTTAAACCACGGTAGCTCGCAAATGATGCTTCGGAGGAAAAAACATATGCAAACCTGTTTTAGACAATTTTATAATCTATAAAATTCCTAAGAACTATTTTTACGATAAAACGTATCGCTGAAGAGATATTTTCGAAAAACCGTTTTTCGTTACATTTAATCTTGAATAAAATATTTAGCACAAGTGGGATCGCTGAGGACTTTTGATATTTCATTTGAAGGTTAAGGTCTATACCAAATTTCATCTCTACGCGAATTTTTGCTTTGTGGAATGTCTATTTTTCCTGGACGAAGTGTGGAAGGTAGCCAACTGACTTCCGATATTTTACAGACTGGTAGGAAGAGATGAGGGAGCTTTAATTGCGCTACTAATCTGTCAAAGAATTTTTTAAATTCTCTTTATGCTCATATTATAATTCGTCTCGATTGAATAAGATTGAATATGATTAAAAAATATAAAGCACTGTAGTGTAAAGTGCTGTCAACAGGCGCGTGGTACAAGTTGCTTAGAGAGTGAAGAATAAGGATAAATTAAAAAAAACATGATTTATTTAATGATTCCACGGATGTTTGCAAATAATTACTTCAGAATTTCAGTTTTCTGATCTTAGTCGATAATTTAACGTTAATAGAATTCAAAATTTTTGTGAATGTAATAGAGTCGTAACTGCAACGTCGCGTACTCGCCTTATGACGCAAGAAGGGCACTTAAATGAAATACTAAATTATCAAACTTTCTCTTTGCATTTGTTGAAACATGTTTGGTCTATCTTAAGAAAGGTGACTACGATTTTATAATTTACTGAATATTTAAACAATAGGCATACATCACGTGATTAAGCTTTTGTGACTGCGAGAGCTGAGGAAATAAATTCGGAAATATATGTCTGTTTGGGAAACCAAACGTATCAAGAGAAAAGTAGTGACGAACGATTCGAAGATCTTCCAAGTTATTTTGGGATGAAACACGCGAGAGACGCGGGATATTTCACTCATCCACGTTTCCGGTTGGTTTCTTCTTTCCCTCTGCTGGTGACTATTCTGTCGTATCCCCGACGCATTGTAAAAGTGCTCAGTGCCCAATTCTTCATATAATAAATCGTTTTTGTTCCGACATCTTGGACTCATGACTGAGGCAGGTACATTCAGTTCGTTGTCTGTTAGTGTTCAGTGCTGTACTATGCGTTTCGTTAAGTTCGGTAAAAATGTTTTCCCCCGTCATCGTTTGATAAGAACCAATATATTATCAGGTTTGTTGATACTTCAATACGTTTTGCAAAGAAAACCGACTTCCTTTACATGAATACAATTTATACTCCGTGATTTACCCTTAACTACATAAAGTTTACATGTACTTATTAACTATACCCCTAACGTAAGTTGTAAGAGCGTGCCTTTTCAAAATTAAAATCTATAAAGACAGAGCAACATTCAAACCTTTCAAATGAAAATTTGGAGTCTTTTCTCATCATGCAAACTGAAAGAGAATTGCTGTCTGAAATGGCCAATGACGTGATCATTAATTATATGTGAACAAAGTTAAAAAATCAATCGCCTATTGACCGTTCAGAACATTCAAAGCTATTAAAAATAAATTACTGAATATATTTAAATCGAGCGCCACCAGAAGGGATTATCTATATTGTCTTAGCACGTAGGAGTGAACTATATCGCTTTCCAGCAAATGTAAGAAAGCCGCTCAGCTTATAATGGAAGTCTGCTGAAACGTTTCTTCTCAGATGAAATGGACCTCAACAATTCTCATGGACGGTAAGACTGCTTTAGTGAATTGATTTTTTTTTTTAGAATTTCAATAAAATATAAACATTAGCATTTCATTGTGCTCAATTGGCAATTCGATCAATCTGGAAAGACAAATACATAAATTTCTGCAAAAAATATCATATAGCAACGATGAATCTGAAATCAATGATTGTAATTTCATACTGAATAATTTTTAGAATATTTTTTCGAGTTTTATGCTCTTCTCAAAATGTTCATAGTACAGACTTTTCATTAGACAAACACTGAATATTATGTTTAAATTTAATATTATTCATAATGTAAATTTCATAATGTTTTCTAATATGCTTTTCTTTAAAAAAAGTTACACTTAAGTTTGCAGTTCTTCGTGAATATAATAGCTTCTGAGTGAATATAATAGCAACATTTAAGAAATATGATTCTTAATTTTTTATTCTAAAAGGAAATGTCTTTTCAAATAACCTTTACTACATATTGGTTCATTGGTGATCATTGTCTTGGTTTGAGATTTGTTGGAAACTGAATATAGGATTTTGAATTCGTACTTTGTGACAAATTTTTACTAGCTGACTTCTCACTCACTATTTGTAGATATAAAACCAAATAAATGTTATGAAATGTTAATTTACCTCTGAAATATTTTACTTGATACATAATATTGTACTGCATGTTGTGTGGGTGTTTTGATTTAACTGCATGTCAAGTACAGTTTCTAAAGCATAATACTAAAGCGTGCTTCAAACATTATTATTTATACTGAATATACTGAATAAACATAAATCATTAATTCCGCTACCTATTAAACTATGATGCGTGATACCCCGCCTTACCTAAATTACCTTTCGGCGTCTCTGCCTTGAAACTGGTTCTATTTCAATTAACTACTTAAAAGTATGATTTACTGAATTTAACTATTTATCTCTCTTCGGCGTCTCACTCGCTTGACTTGTAGCGTATCGTCTACAATTATGAGAAAGATGTGAACCTTGAGCCAGGATCATATTTAAAAAGACATGGAACCAAATCTAATACTATTTAATAATACCCTCATTTGTTACAGATGTGACTGATATACTGAACTCAACCCAGATAACATTACAATGAAAGAAGAAGTAGCTTACATAATATTCAATATGAAACTACAAAAGTTTGCAATTAAACTGAGATACTAATTTACAATATATCGAAAGTATCTTGAATGATATTTAGTGGGTCTCAGGATAGAGAAAGATGATCATGAATACCATAATCATACATCAGAAGGATTTTAATTGAAGTTACAAAATGAAAATCTTCCTGAATTTACGAAGCACGCGCCGAGACGCGTGCCCCGGAGTGTGTCCCTACACACACTGCCTATGCGTTCGCTCGGCCACCGTCTCGCAAGATGTCAAGATGGACGTCTTGGGAGGGGGGGGAAGGGTCAATTACATTAAGTTTATTGAAATGGCATGATTATGACGGCATCAGTACCCATTCTTACTGGTCAGTCTAGAACCTCGCCACCAAGGCGCATTGCTGACCACACCGGTCGCATACCTCTCAAATGCTGACAGTTATTTTCAACGGAAGCGAAATATCCGTTTCCTGCATCCTCATGGGGCCAGGCTCCTCCACGAGCACACAAAGAGAAAGAATCATGACTGCGTACAATAAAATAAGAAAAATAAGAAAATTGACGTTAAATAAACACAAATAAATGAGTACCGTAACAACTATAATTTATAATATAGATGCTTGTGAATAATTCATACTATCTGTAGCTTAGCGAGGTGAGACTATATACCCTTGTTCTTAATATTTTACCCCCCCCCACCGATTGTATGCGTGTTCATACGGTTGCGCCCTCCAACGAGTTTGGGCCTGCACCCTTTTGGGAGTCCCAGTCCGAGCCTGGTTCATTAACGTGGTTCCTCGCTTAAGGCCATTCTATGACATGTATAAATTTAAAGAAGACAAACTTTCCAGCAAAAATAGTACTTTACTTTTTATTCGAATATATGCGTTAGAAGATACAGGACAATGAACTACGCGCATATTGTTCCTTTCGGTAATTGATGTCAGTTTGTATCGATTTTCTCAGGAACTATTAATTTTTGTAGGAATAGCACCTTGATTTTCGACGATAAAATTCACTCAACTATTGCGTAACATTGACACTTGAAAAGTTTGATTGTTACAACTTTTGTCTCGAATAAAAGCTAGTTAACTGAAGTTACCATAACAGTATGTTTTATTTCGTGATTTGTAAAATCGTTTGAGGGTTCGTGACATAAAGCTTCTTTCCGGGACAAGGCAGTCAGCCTTGTGCCCAACTCTCATCCTCGTGGACAGGGATTTGTGTATGGTTGACACCCTTAGAGGGGTTGGATTCACCACACTTTACAGAACCTCCTCAGTTCTTTGTTTTCTGTCGATGCTTTCTTGTCTTAGTAATTGGGGTAATCCCTACCCACAAGGTAGCGGGGGCAACACATTTAGGGTGGTGTTAACTCGCCCTGACGCAAGATCTTCATCCGACTCATGTGTTTTTCCTGAGTGTAGCCCCTTCTGAGCTAACCTCCCACATCCCTTGATCCTGCCACCTCGGTCTGGGACTGCGTATTTTGGACAACCCTTATAAATGGGGTACGGGACAAATTATGTGAAATAACCCTAACCTAACCCCATATCTAAAGGCCGTTCGCTATCCACAACCCACGACCCGCCCAGTAGCTGACGCTCGCCTTGAAGGCAAAGACTCGGTCACGGACTATAACGCCATAGAAAGAAGACAAGAGGAAAAAGAAGAAATATAATAATTTAAGTGAAAAAAAAGAAGTTATTTATAACGCATGAAAGCTAGATATAGATACCGATAATCTGTAACATGCACCAGACAAAGTAAATTTCAAGTCCCCCCTCTCCTCAACCCTCACACTCACCTCCTACGACAGGGTACTTTTAATATGTTATCAATATTCAATGAGCAATCGTGCTTATTTCCAAGGCTCCCCGATTTTTTCCAATTTCTAGCCTATTTTAACTACTAAAAAAGGATTATGAAGATAATAACCTCATTAATAATCTGATATTTGCTAGAACATGAATTATTAAACAACTTCTTAGAAGAAATTTGATGAAATTTTAATTTGTGCCTTAAATTTTGTATTGATAATTTTCGGCTAAGTATTGCGTTAAATAAATACTTCTTTGCAACAATAACCGTGTTCTGCTTATGTTCGCAAACGTAACCATGGTTCTGCTTCAAAAAATAATAAATTTTCCTAGAGTTAAACGAGTATTTTTTTAAGAGGAAAGGTTCGAGATAAAGACAAAAAAAATCAGATGGAAGCGATCTGATATTCTATTTAATTTGACCAACACTCAAGAGCACGATTTCTTTAGAAATAAAAGAAAAATTCTTCTCATTATTTGTTTTTTGTTTTCAAATGTTTTTTTTTTCAAACAAACAAAAACTTTGAATAAAGTAATACAGTGGGAATGAAAAAGCATAGTGTTTTGTTCATAATTAAAAACTGATCAGACAGCTGCAGAATATTGTACTCATATTTTGTAAGGTCTGTTCGTTGAGTATCATGCAAATCAGAATATTAAATTTCCCATTCGTAAACGAGCAAACCACATCAAGAAGCGTCGCGAAAAATATTAGTTACGTATAAAAATGACGGTGAAACTCTTATAAATTATGGAGCACTTTCCGTCATTATAGAAAGTTAAAAACTCAATAAAATGGTTTCGAAAATATCTTGTGGAAGAAAAGATGCTTATTAACCTGAGTGTTTCCTACATTTTATAAATATCCAAAGATTCTGCTTTGAAATCAAATTCTAGTGTAACATCAGGACCAGTTCAGTCTATCGATTTGTGAATTATTAATATTTTTACGCATTTACCTAGCCGGTCACGGCTAAGAAGATTACGGAGTCTAGCCGGACACCGCTAAGACGGACGTGCGACAGGCTTGGGACCCAAAGCTAAACCTTTCCCTGTAAGGTGCAATTGTCTGACCCGTTTCCTGCAATACAGAAAACAAAAGGGAGTGCCCGGCGAAGAATGCGGATGGAGAAGCTGCCCCACGCGCACCTCCCCTTTGGTATTTTATTATTTCTGAAGGAAAAGGGTTAGATCAAGACGAGACCCTTTACGGAATGTCGGTGGGTCTCAGAAAGAATGACTGCTAGTATGTGTGAATGGAGAACTTTCACCGGACACTGAGACAATGGCCATCCCGGGAAACACACCTCCGGTCGCCTGGCTGGTGTCATCGGAAGCTCGTCCTACCGGTGAAGACACGGCGTTCTCAGAAAGGCCAAGGGGTGAACAACGATTTGCAGTGATCATTATGGCAGCGAAGGTGTGGTCACGTGACATCCGCTTCCGTATATATTGGGAGGATTGAGAACCCTCGAGGCCTTTGCTGTTTGATCTGAGTCCGCGGGTTACTTAGGATGTGACCTGGCTATTAAACTGTCGTCAAGACCAGTAAGAGACTACAGTAGTAATCTAAACGCACTTACTGCTAGTTGTGAATAACGTAACTTGTAACAGCTTGTTTATTCGAAAGTACTTATAATTTTGGAGATTCAGATAACCTAGAGAAGTTTTACGAATTTTTTGTCTTCAACTCAATTTATTAATGTATAATTAATGCTTTCTGATAGCATTAGCTGTGTAATGACAGATTTATGTTGTATTGATGGTTCTGAGAGTTTATGCAAGTTGTAAATAGCCCGAGTTCTATTTAATTGTATTAAATCATTAACCATCGTTATTACACGTGTTTAATTGCCCGGGAAACCGAGCTGGTGGCAGCAAACTATCTACCATAAGGGTTGTGGTATATATGTGGATCCCGCTTCTACCGAAAGAACCTACACTGCATTTGGGCTTGTGGTGTGAGGTTACATCTAGTTTCCTCACAATAGTCCTCATTCTGCCTAAAACAAGACCATATTATTTTACCGCAATGGTAAAACACTGAGCAGCTGGAGATTCCTAGTCCCTAACTAAATCCTTAGAGTTTTACTTGAGATTTTTAGAAAGGTACAGTGCGAATGAGCAACAAAAATATTAATAAATAATTCCAATTATGTTATTCGTACAAATAACAAACAAATGTATTGCGATTGAGGGTCATCAGTTTGAACGTCATGTGAGGGATAATAACTAAATTACTCTCCACAAACAAGCAAGGGACCACCCCATCAATTACGATCAAGAACCCAAAGGCAGTGGCGATTTAATATTTATAAAACAAATTATTTTATTAATATGTACTGTTATCCATTTATTATTCCAAAATGAATTGTAGATATTAAGTACAGTAAAAATTTGAGATTAGTAACAACAAAAGTATTAATGATATTCCCATCCATAGAATATCGCCCGTTACCCCGAGGAAGGCCGAAGAAAATCCTGGGCCAGGATAGGGTTACAAAGATAATGTTAACTGTGCGAAGGTTGCATACAGTTAGAAATAAATTATTACAAACAAAAAAGATCGAAAATAACATGCATGAAAAAAACATTCAGTCAGTATCTAGAGTACCATAATAATGGAGAGATAAAGTATATGAAGAATTAACACATAATCCGAAATCATGTGGAAAGCAAAATGTTTGGGAGATTGAAACTCTGATAAACTTATTTAATTAAAATCAGTAAATTCTTTAACTCTATCAAAAAATAGCGAAATAGAGAGTTTTTAACCGCGGATTTGAAGAGATTTACCTAGAATATATTTCTAGGTAAATGTGTTTCATTAATGCTTTCTGGTGTAAACTATTAATTTTGCGTTAAATTTGAACAATGATTCATTGTTAAAATTTTGCAGTTAACATTAACATTGCTTCAATTATTCTTTTTAGAAACGTGTACAAAAAGAACGTTTTCTTCGATTATTTAAAAATAGAGCCCAAAACTATATTTTTATGTCTAATGGAACTGGTGCTGGAATCGAATCCGTATTTTGATTAAGTTTCGTGTCCTTATTTCTAAAATATTTTAGGATTTCGAGAACATCGAGCTATCTCTCGTGCTTGTCATTAAGAAATATTACACTGCATTTACATTCAACATTGAAAATATTGATGCCCTTGCCAAGGGGAAGTAGAAATGATCTCGTTACACTCCAAGGGAATAAAATCCATTCAATATACGGAGTAAACAAAACATAGCTTCCAGTGTATTCACCAATACTTATCGGAAGGACTCAACGCTGTTCAGTGACTGCCGTAGTGGTGCAGTTAGCCGAAGCGGGAATATCTCGATACTGCCGCGCACTTAACATTATTGACTATATTGAATTTCACATAAGCGTTCACATTGGTGCTAATGAGGAAGGAAAAAAGCACCCAGCTCGAAGCAGATGGAACTGACTTTCGGAAATTGTAGTTCAATGTGATGGTCGATCAATATTGTATTTAGGAAATGAGGTCGCGCCATGAGAGGAATAATGGCTCAACAAGGCAAATAGTGTTTGGAAGGCGGAGTGGGTCGGGAGACTCAAAGCTGTACCTCAAACTACACATAAATATAAATTGAAAAATAGTTGTCCACACTAAAAAGGTTTCGCTTTCACCTTCGTCAGTTACGTAGATAATTAAGTGATTTGATCTTTTCAATTTACGTGGATCGACCGTTGGATGCAAGGAAAGAAAAGTAGGAGGGATATTTAAATTTGAATTTTGAAGAATATACTATTGTCTTTTTAAACCGTGTAGGGTAGAGGCTTCTAGGGGCAAGGTGAAACTAAATTCACGTGTTTTTACCTCTATGGATTGGGAATGTTTGGAGAGAGTTTTCAAAATCATAAGTATAAAACATTCATTACTTTTTATCATGAAATTTAGCGTGGGAGGGGAAAAATGGAGAAGAAAGGGATTTCTCACATGACGTCCTGTGATTGTCATCCTGATGTTATCCTGATCCTGATGTTAAGAGGACTAGTTAAATATTTAAAACTTTTACAAAGAGCGCAAGCTAGACGGTAAATGCGATTTATGGAGGATTCACTGGATTGATGAATTTTGTGTGTGTATTAGGTGACCGGACTAGTACAAGACGTAGAAGAATCAATGATATTGCAGGTTTTACATCTGAGTTTTCCACAGCATTTTGTGCCGAAAGTCAGAGGGGCGTGACTGAAGTTGTGTTTATAGTCCTTGTCTATAAACGACCTCTTGACTTCTACAAACTATTACATAATAACAAGGACTTGTATATATTGATAATTATAGCAAAATGAGATATATTGTTCACATTGTAGCAAATGGGAATTTGAAGACAGAAACACTTAATTAACCTATTTATTGGATACAAATATAGCTAGGAGAGGTTTTCTTCCTATGGTAGTGTAAGGTGGTATCATATGTGTATGAAAATATATTACGTGATCTCCCATACGACGCCTCGTTTATTGCTGACTGAGGCATGCAGCAAATATTGCATTCCGAACTAACACGTCAGCCACAGCGTTACGCTGGGAGCTCTTCATTACAATTCAACCGAGTAATTGAGCTGCGCGCATGAAATTGTAGAAATAACACTCTCAAGAGCAAGCTATATACCCGGAGCGCACACTAAAGATATAAAGAGCTTCTCCAGCATATCACTGAGACCAAAAGCGATCTGAGTTACTTGTGGGTGACATTTCTACACTTATTATGCTACAAAAGCTTGTTAACAGCAATTAATTCATACTTTAAATATTACCTTTGAGGCTACAGACTTCACTTATTTTTCTCAATTCAAATAATAGTTCCTAAATAGTTTGTTTTATTTCAATAATGTATTTTGTTTTTTTATTAACGACATTCATGTAATCATCCCACCATTTATTGCTCAAATAAAACTTATATTGTCGTAAGTTAGATGGTGAACGTCTCTGAGTTAGTGAAGTAGCGTAGAAAAATATTATAGAAATACACTATAATTAATTAGTATATAAAATCCTGATAAAAAATATTTCTTATAATATGAAGGATGGATTTTGCGTTTAGGTAACTAAATAAAGACTCCTCTAACAACACGGCAATTTCGGCCGTTTTAATTTGTTGTTGTAGGAAACTTAGTGACATATTCGAAAAATCCACCCTAAATATTGTTAATAAATAAAAAAGGAAAAAGTCTGAATTATGAAATTTCAAATATTGTTTCAAACAAATTAATAAAAGCAAAAGTATTTTAAGTAGTTATGCAGGTATTAAACCTCCCTCCACATATTTAACTTAAACCTTTGACTAAAGTTATTATAACGACTTCGTCATGAAAATAGTATAATATCTCACAATAAGATTTCATTATCTCAATGGATCCTGTGATCCCTTCGGCTAAACAGTTATTCATCTAATTTAACTGATTTAACTAAATTTAACTGAAGTTTGTTCATACAATCCAGGATGAAAGAAGTATGTCAGGGTCCAAGGACCAAGGTATGCCAAAGAGCATAAGGTTCAATTAAAGCTGAAATTAGACAAAAACAAAACCCTCCACCGAATGCATGAGGGCCGTCCGATCTAGGTCCACAATCGTCGAAAGTACACGTGTATAAGCTAAGGAGTTGAATTTACTGTCTAGCCTTGAAACCATTTTCATCAAAAATATCAATTCAGTTAGTTCAATGTGGTTTTCAAACTAGCAATGATCCTTTCCATTACGAGATTCTCCAGGACATAACACGAGTCAAAGTGGAAATTTGACTTTTCATCAGAAATAAAACTCCAGACCACGTTGGTTAAATGAAGGGCCTACGTATTAAATAATTACAAGTACCAGGAATATTAGGGTAATATTACTTACCTTCTCACAACATTCGTTTTCCTCTCGCAATTTCTAACTTCGTAGTTTCGTTGCTTTCCCATGTGCGTTGGGAAAGAGCACGGCATCAACTGAGCAAATCATGTGAACAAATCCACAAATATATGGTTGCATACTGTGGAGTCAGAGAGGTATCTCTCTATTTACGAGCGTGTTTTCCGTAGAAATAACGTGCATTCGTCGCTAGTGGTCCCATACAAAATGTTTTCAGCAAGTTATGGAAAATTAAGTTAATTTTTCCATTTATAATGTTGTACAGATACTTTCCGATGAGATATATTGGTTGCTTAATTTCTGTAATCGTGCTAAAACACAGAGGTATATTTATTACGAGTGTTTAATTATTCATCCTACATTGACCATTTATACCAAAATGGCAAAGGGTTATTAAGCTATGCCTCCGCCCGCTGGTCACCTACGCTTTACAGAAAGCAATAATCATCTAAAGCGACATT
>NNCF01126981.1:8606-18845 GCA_002313205.1 Laupala kohalensis
ATATATATATATATATATATATATATATATATATATATATATATATATATATATATATATATATATATATATATATATAGTTTTTCTGGAGTTATTTCTTTTATTTTCTATACTCAAGTGTTATTTACTGTTTAGGCATCCAATGACAAGTATTATCGTACTATTTCATGTTACTGGACCAGTGAAATATTATGAAATATTGTTTAATTAACTTCATACATTGACTAATGATTTGTTTTGTAATTTGTAATAGTGTAACAATGCATAACATTTTGAGTAACACAAGTGCATTATTGAATTAACATTATGTATTATTCCTGAAAATAGATTTTTCATCAAGTTAAGTTATCATTTTTTCTTGTTAAACAAACCTCATAATGCTTGTGTTGTAAGTAATGCCTGTCTTTTTATCTTTTGTAGAGGATCCTGTTCGAGTCTTTGAACACAAACCAGCTCCACCTCATTCTGTTCTTAAGCTGTTTATTGATTTATTTAGTAATGATAAAACTGCTACTTTATTTTATACAAATGATACAAAAGTATTGATTGACATTATTGTGCGTCAGTTGGCAGATCTATCTCCTGGAGATAATGTAAGTAAAACTTCTTCCCAATAAGTATTTTTTATATTGCAAGGGACCTTTATGAACTTTCAGTGTAGTCAATGCAATTACATATTCTAAGAGTTTTGTTGACTCTCTCCACGTACCAGTTTACTAGGAGTTGGTTCTAAAAAACTTTTTTGATGATTCAACTCGTGTTCTAATGTATACAATATAGGAATATGTGTATTACAGAAGTGCAATATAGTCTTGCCGGGCAGGTCTTGTAGATGAGCTTGATGATGGTGATCTTGTATGTTCATACTTACTGGTGATACTTCATAAAATTTATAATAGATTCATGCTTCTGTGTAGAGAATATATCAAAACCTCTATCTAAAGCAACTAGCTAACTTGATTATGTAAATGGGTCAAAAATGCCTGTGACAATTTTTTTCAATTTTTTTTAACTTCATTTTTAGTGCAACATAAATGACAACATAAATTTTGCTATTTAGTTTAACTGAATAGCTAGGATCCTTAGCTCTGTTAAATTTAGTAGGAAGTATGTTTTATGTTTGTGCTGTTGAGATGTAATGGGTTAGGGTGGAGCAGTAGGAGTAGTTCTCTCCAAGCGTGAAGAAATGGGACTCTCAGTGGGGTCTCACGGATGGATAAGTATCATTTTTTAATACCGAAGCAATAAAAAGTGGAAAGTAGTTAACAAAAAAAGAACTAATTTGTCATGTTGTTTTCGAACATAGAAATCTCTTAGGTTGTGGTGAACCTCACCGCCAGGTAACAGATTAATTATGTTATGTTGAATGAAAATGGGAGACGGGACCAGGGTTACTACCCAAAACAAAGTATTTCCTAAGGGAGTCGCCTCATATGAGGAGTTTAGTCTCTATGAGACCACCTCAGAGGACTTTGTGTCTCGCAAGTTGAATGAGGATGGAAGACGGGCCCAGGAGGCGAACGGGATGGCGCAGTTGGTAAGCGCATGAGCTCGCTGAGCTCAAGGTCCCGGGTTCGAACCCCGGCCCGTCTCCCATTTTCATTCAACATAACATAATTAATGTTGTTTTCAACTGGGAAGAAAAACCCTGCAATAATTAAATAATTAACCGTAATTTTTAAATTTCATTATCTGAAGAAAATTTAGATTTGTTTGTGTGATATAAAGTACTGTACCTTATTTAAATATTCTGTGATTCAATTATTTATAAAATAACTTATTGTTTATTTTATGAGCTATTAAGTATTATAGATCCACTGAATGTGTATGTTAATAACACTTGAAATAATTTTTGTGTGTATTTAGTGTATTTGGGGAAGGGATGATCAAATTGATAAGATAATCATGTAGGATATTGTAATTAATGGATAAAATATATCAACAGTTTGTCTCATTTCACAAATTTTTTAAACGAAAATGCGTGTGTTATACAAAGAGAGTGTCCATGGTGGGGAATGAACTTGGGAATCAGCATTTGTAGGATGATAGCATATAGCTTTATAGGGCAGTATATTAAAATAATAGCATGCACTATCCAGTCAATTCCAATTTTTAAAACTTATTCAAATTTGGCTTCTACCATGAATATTCTATAATTTTTTCTCAATGTACAATGTGGATTCCATGGAAAATACCACTTAAATATTTATTTCAAACAACTTTTTTAAAGGAATCCATCTATGAAATATAAGAAACATCCGTGAGGAATTTTTTTCCAAGGAAAAAAGAATATGAAGTCCATAAAATTAATTGAATAATATTTCATTTCTTTAATAAATAATAATATGATTTATTATATTTTGATTAATATTCACAAAATGTGAAAATAGTCATAACAAGAACAAATACAACAAACAGAACATCAACACCAACAACCAGAAAAACAACAATATAAGAAGAAAATTTCACCCCTGCATAAGAATCTAATTTTGTATCTCAGGTTATAAAACATGCTATAATGCAGCCACCTGACATGCTTCAATACAGGAATAATTAAAACATATGTTAGAGAAAAAAAAAACTTCGAATCCTTTTCTCTTGGAAATTATTGGTTAGTGCCCACTATTAGTTTAATATAGTGTCTCTATAAGACTATATTACCATCCCACAAAAACTTATCCCAAACTTCATTTCGCACCTCAGACTCTCTTGTTATGTGTATATTATTGTGTATGAGACAATTGTATAGTTGTGTAAACAACTATAGTGTACACAACTTTACAATTTATCTGTTTCTTAAAAATCTATATTAAATTAAGAATACTCTGATTTAGATACTGTAAATCAGAGTATCTGATATGAAATAAGAACAAAAGAAAAACCTAAACATAGGTTTTATTAAACACAAAAGTCTGCTGTAACATATAAGGTGCAACTCACATTAGAGATGAAAGTAAACAAAGAAGAAATTGTCAGTTAATGATATATCAATATTAATTGATATTCCATATTACACCATTCTCCTCAGCTTATAAAAATCTCACAGTCCTGTAGATAATCTGGTGGATGACGAGAGCGCTGAGGTTAAAGATTGTCACTCTGGGGCGGTGTAAACTTCTCCTGCGGAGGAGCGAACAGTCGCTCCTCTCTCAAAGGTTGATTAGAAGACATCGTTGGTAATGGAGTGTCAAGTTGTGATTCATTCCTTAAATCATTTCCATCTGTCAAAGTTGGGTCATTCATTGGAACATTTTTTTCTGGTTCAGGTGCTGGAACTAAATCTCTCACAGAAACCGCTTGCTCTCTACCATCTGCAAATCTGACACGTGCATAGCCAGGGTTGGCTTCTATAAGTTCTACTTTTTCCACCAAAGGATAATATTTGCTTGAACGATTGTGATGTCTGAGTAAAACTGGTCCAGGTAGGGAGAGCCAGGATGGGACAGAATTTCCATAATGAGATCTTCTGAAGCGTTTGAACATCAACTCATGAGGTGTAGCATTCGTAGATGTACATAGAAGAGACCTTATTGAATGAAGTGCTTCAAACAGAACTATTTCCCAATGTGTAGCTGGTAAGTCATGGTCCTTTAAAGCAAGCGAAACTGTTTTCCATATGATTCCATTGTATTTCTCTGCTTGACCATTTCATTGGGGATTATATGCTGAAGAGTGACTGGAAACTATTCCATGCATTTCTAAAAATTCCTTCAGTTCTTGGGAAACCAGAGACGTTCCTCAGTCTGAATAGATAAAGACAGACATACCAAAAAGGCTAAAGAGTTCTTGCAGTTTCTTTATAATTGTAGATGAAGTCATGTCCTGACATAGGAAAGCAAAAGGATAGCGAGGGTATCAAATATAAATGCAACTGAGTTTTCATCAGTAATAAGCTGAAAAGATTTACCAATAAGGAAACGTCGCCATTTCTTCAAAGATTCATCTATAGCCTGTGCTTCCTTTTTGACAGAAGAGTAATTTTGTTCAGAATTGGACAAAGTTTTCAAATAGAAAGCCATTGGTTGCCCCTCTTGAGACAGTGTTGCACCAATTGCTTATTCAGAAGCATCTGTTTCTACAGTAAATGGTATTCCGCCCTGAATTGGAAACTTAGAAGCTAAAACGATATCTTGTTTCAATTGCTCAAAGGCTTTCAATTGAAACAAAGGCTGCAGAAAGTCAGAATCTGGTTGAATTCTCTGATATAACATAGTGAAAGAGACGAATTTTATCCTTTTGAATGAACATTTTTCCATTTTTAGTATTAAATCGTATTTTTTTACTGCATCAAAGAATCTTTTCAAATTGCGATCATGAGAAGCTTTATCTTTACCTCCAATAGTTACATCGTCAAGATATGCTTCTGTACACTGCAATTTCTCTTTTTGTATTATAGAATTAATGGTTCTTTGAAAACTTGCAACACCATTCATTACTCCAAGAGGGATTCTTTGGAATGCTTCCCCGAGGCCTCAGATATAATGTTTTCCATCTTCTGCAATTAAAACTTGGTGATAAGCACTTTGGAGATCTAGGGTACTGTATTTAGAAACTCTGTTGATCATATTCTCTATGCGGGGCAGCGGATAAGCATCAAGCATAGTGAAATGATTGATTGCTTGGGAGTAATCAATACACATCCGCTTTTCCTTTGTATCTCCTTTAACTACAAGTACCTGAGCCCACCATGGTGAAAAACTTCACTTACCTACACCTTCACTTATGAGTTGTTTGATTTCTTCATTAATGTATTTTGAATCTTCTTCAGAATGTCGGCATGATTTTACAGCTGTCAAGTCAGGTGTCAAGTTTTCAAACAACTTACTGGTGCTACTTTAGCAGATGAAAGATCTCACACTTAGTGGAGGTTTGTGACGCCCAAACAAAACTTCAATGCTTGAATGTTCCTTAAAGATGTCATGTCCTAAAACCACATCAGCGCACAAATCTTCAAGCACAAGTATTTTAGTTTAGAGTAAGCAATTCCTTGAATATTTAAATCTACAAGACAGAAGCCTATAACAAAAGGATAATTAGAAATGAGAGCCATAGAGATGCTAACATTGGTAGGATAGACCTTAATTTTTCTCCTTTCAACAAATATTTTACTAATGAATGTCTCAGAGCTCCCAGTATCCACAAGAGCATGAGTTTAAACTCCATTAACTTCAATTGTGATAGTAGTCTGAGAGAGAGCCAGAGGAGAGGCAGCACAAGTAGGCTTTGTAGACTTAATAATTACTTTGTCAGGAGAACTTTTATGTCCGGATTTACATACTTCACTGAAATGTCCCTTTTTTCCACTATTTCTACAAACTACATTATATGCTGGACATTTATCTCAGAAATGGTGTTTTGAAGATCCACAAAAATAACAATGATATGAGGCACCAGAAACTCTAGGCTTTTTAAAACATGAAGAATCTGTACTTAGTACTGATTCTGCATCAAATGAATGATCTTCCAATTTTGCACAGTTTATTGTATGGTAAGATTCACTGTATTCAGATTGAGTTTGAGCGAGTTCAAGACTTCTTGCTTTCTCAAAACCTTAAGATAATGTTTTGTTTTGCAACAGTCTTTGTAGGATATTGGGAGAGAGTAGGTCCTGTATGAATGCATCATGTACATAGTCATTTTGGTTTTGATCACTTGCAACAGCAGTAAAGTTACATGGTTTACTTAGTTCTTTCAAAACTTGTAAATACTGGCCAACCAACTCACCTGATTTTTGATGACAGGTAGCGAATAGATGTCGAACATAATCTCATTTTTAGGGCAAATGTAAAGTCCTTTCAATATTTCCACTGCTTCTTCAAATGTTATGGCATCGAAAAAGTTTTTGTAGTCAGAGGGACTGACATAATTCACCAATAGGCATAGTTGTACCTTTTCGTTCGTATCATCAGGTTTGCTTTCCTCCACAAAATTAATGAATGTTTGTTATCAATGGATCCAATGTCCTTCTGTATTATCAGCTTCTGGCTCGACATCAAAACACTCTGGTTTAATAAGATTTGCATTTTGTGTTTAATAAATTGATATGAAATAAGAACAATAGAAAAATCTAGACATAGGTTTTATTACACCCAAAAGTCTGCTGTAACATATAAGATGCACCTCACATTAGAGACGAAAGTAAACAAACAAAGAAGAAACTTTTAGCTAATTGATATATCAATATTAATCGATATTCCATATTACATCAGTATCTTTAATTGTTTTTTATTTGTGTAGATGACTGTGTTTATTAATACAATGTACCAAGCATTTTACATCTCTTCTTCCCCATGAAAGAAAATAAACTCATATCAAATTAATGGATTATGTGGTTTGTGCATTAAATGCAGATAAAATATGTCTTAAAATTATAATATTTATTTAAATACTGTACTTTAGATTATACAAGCATATTTCTGATCTTGCTCCACGACTATTGGGTGTTGGTGAATAGAGAAACTATCTTCAAAAATATTTTAGACATGCTATTTTTGTCTATACTGAAATAACATTAACAGTTAAATAGTAACATAACTACAAAAAGTCTGTTCAGATCACTGGTTTGGAGGTATGTGAGTGTATGTGTATGTGCACGTTAAATAATAATCTCAGCAACACCTAAACCTGGAATGTCCACACTTATATCAGTAACATTGATTACATTAACATGTCTACCCCTTACCAAGGAGGTGCTAGAAGTTCTCATTTCAAACAAGGACTGAATATAGCCTTACACGATTACAGGATATTATTATCAACTCAGTTATGCTGAAAACTGTGTACTCGTCACTGATATGTATCATTTTCGATAAGTTTTATATAGCATCCCCTAACCTTCGGGTGTATGCTATCTGATTTTGGACTTTAGGGTCTTCGAAAATTGTATTAATAATCTCATTGACCCCGAAAACTATGATCTCAACACTAACATAAGTCATTTTCAATTATCTTTACATTTCTTCCCTTAACCAAACAGTGTATTCCCTCATTGTGGGTGATAGTGGACTTCAGTGACATTGAGAGTGTGACTCTTCTCTTCGGCGACCACAAAATGGATGTATTCAACACCAATATCAGACATTTTGATAATTTTAACCTGCCACCCATTCCCACCCCTACCCAAGGATATGAGAGATTTTGAACTAATTGTGAACTTATGAAGCATTGCGAACATTTTTATCCATCTCAACGGGACTGATAACTATGATTTCAAATATGTTATAGGATTTTTTCATAATTTTTTTGTTACATCCCCCTTTCCCAACTCCTCCCAAGGGGTACCAGGAATGTCTTACCCTCAAAGTAGGTTAGGTTAGAGGATTCCAATGTAAATTGAATCTAGTGTTCTCAAAGCAGCAATTGGCACACATGGAGGCATGCCGTTGCCTCAGATACCTTAAAACTCTTGTAAACTCTAAACTATTTATCCAAATTTTACAATTAAAAGATGACCCAAATTATCTTTGTTAATTGCACAAAACAAAGAACCCATTAAATTTGATGAAGTTTGATTCTTTCCTTCTTCAATTACTCACTGAAATTGAAGTATTCTATTTTTCGTAACATTTTTTCAATTATTTAGGTTAACATAGGTAGATAGACATATGCTGTCCTGGATTATTTTGTAGAACTCTTTGAGGCAAACACTATTGCCATTCATAGTTGTCATCTATCTCTAACCGTTTAGGCAGCATAAGTGAATATGGCTGATTTTTCACCCCGATTTCATCGACGTTTACCTTCAACATCATTTTCTGTTTTTCTTTTCACACATTTAAAAAAATATAAGTGAGCCTGTGTTCATCCTGGACATCTAAACTATCTCCTTGCTAAATTTCATCACGATTGGTTCTGTGGTTAAGTAATAAACAGACAGACACACTTTTGCATTACCCATTTATATATTAGTATGGATTTTTGATTTATATATTAGTATGGATTTTGGTATGGCAGGTTTCATAATAGAATCCATACAATTAACATTGCAGTTATTTGATTTCACAGTTATTAGTGGTATAGAAAAGTGGTGAAATCTAGTATCTTCACTACCCATATTTCACATATTTCATTCTTGTGATTCATTTAAGATACCCAATGACTGAGACTTATAAAATATGATTTACAGCCATTTAGCTCAAATATCAGATAACTTATAAAATATGATTTACAGCCATTTATTTTATCTCATATCATCTATTCCATTTTTCTATAATCCAATTTGTTTGTAGAATGCTACATTAGTATGTATTAATTGTCTAAGTGAGGAATTCATTTAAAAAAATATTTTAGAAAACTTAAGTAAGCAGATTTGAAATTTATCTAATTACAAAAATTCAAAATGACTCTCTGCAACCCACAAAACTAATTTCAACTACTCTGATCATCTCCAGTCTTTTAATTTTGTCTTCAATAACTTCTAGTTCTCCTCATGCCAAACAATGCTTTCTCCCAGTTTTGCATATTCTTGAGGGGAAGTTTCGATGACCCCATTTTCATGTTTCCGGTCTGCTCAAATTAGTATTACCCTAGAAGTTCACACTAAAAAGATTGGATTTTAAACATGTGAATAGACCCTTTATGTTTACCTTCTCTAAATTTGTTTGATGTATATGCAATATGTCCTATATGTGTAAATACATGGGATTTTAAAATCAAGTAGAAATGATTTAGTTTTATCTGTTATTAATTTTCAGGACAAACTTCATTTTCAAAAACATTATAACAAGTCTTTGTGTATAAATGTGTTATTTTGTCTACATTAATTTATAAGACAAACCATATCATTGCAACAAAGCTCCCATGCGAATCTGGGCAGGGTTCGCAAGGTCAATATATATTTTTTTAATTACATTAAAAATTGGATCTGCCACTGTTCTGAGGTTACAATGTATCAGAATTGGCAGAAATTTCTATTCCAGGGAAGTCATGTGATTTCATATGAAGCACTTAAAATGCATTGATATGTACAAAATTTTGATAGTTCATTCACATTTCAATCTTTTTTTTTTTTTTTAATAAAATAGTTGTGTTGTATTCTATAGCCAGTTAATGTCTTTTTTATCTTGTAATGTGTACTTTGTGATTTTTAGAGAAGGCAGCAGTATTTGGAGTTATGTCGCCTAGTCATGCGCAATACATCATACCATGAACATCATCACAGACGGGATGAATTACTTAAATGTTTCACTCGTATCTTCTGTGAAGAAACTGATGCTAGTCGACATGATCAACAGCTCGTGCGGGAAATCTCCAATGAATTTCCACAATATTTTAAAGCATAGCCTTATTCTTGGAATTCATGTATATATGTGGAATATTGGGCTTGTATATACTCATATTGTTTTCTAAAATAGTCCTTGTTTCTCTTTCTTGTTGTGCCATATAGCTACTCTGGGAAATCAGTTGTGTTCTTTTTCCAGAGTGGTGCATTTTAAGTAATTTTAAAAATTGCAAGTCAATCATGTATCATATGTTAAATAAAAATATGTTTATTTATTTATTTACTTATTTATTTTAAGTGCTTTGTACTTTTAAATACATCAAATAGTTCATTAATGGAGTGTAATTTATTTTGGACATTAGCTTTATTTTATGTATTTATATGTTTTAGTGTGATAGATGTTCCTCTACAAGTAGATAACAATAGTTATTATTTTTAAGGCCAAATTTTGAGTTTTACTTTTTATTCATTATTGTGTTGAAATTTAAAGTTAAGCAGTGAATAGCTTTTTATTCATCTTTCTCAAATGTTATTGTTTCTTTCTTCTTTTTATCCTCTATTGTCTTTCTTTTTTTAAATTTTTTTTTATATATAGCAATAATTGACATTTGGAAATAAGAGAATTATTCATGAATAACAGATGTGATTGCTTGTGATACTTAACAGTTTTAATGACAAAAATAGACTTTGTAGTTACCAATAATATATATCACTCTTTTTACTCCTCACTAAAAATGAAAATTACATTATAAAAATTTCAAAAGTCTATTGTAATTTTCTACAGTTATAATACAATTATGTTAAGAATAAAAAACTGTAAAATAATGAACTCTAGTCATCATTTGTATTCAATGGTATTTATGGTAATGAAGTATGTGATTGTTTCTCTGGAATCAATTTAAATTTGCTCATTTTAAACCTTTTAAGGAGTGGTAACAAAACAAGTCTTGCTGATCCTCTACATTGTATCTTTCAGGAGAGCTAAAAAAAATATATATATGTATAATTATACATATATA
>NNCF01126981.1:18875-58921 GCA_002313205.1 Laupala kohalensis
TATATATATATATGATTTGATACTAAAGTAACTGTGATTTCAAAAATTTGTGGATTTTTTATATTTAATGTGTTGTACACCATCAACAACTTATTGATACCCAATGATCAGGGCACCACACACATGGAATGCTGCACTGTTCTAAAATTCTTTCATGTGAAAGAATTGTAAAACTCTGTTTGTTAATCCCATTGATTGAATTATGAACAATGCTATTCCATTGTAATATTGTCACTGGAATTCTGATAGAAATTATGTATGTATTAAATATGTACCCTTATAATAAATGTCTCAGAAACATCATTAAGAACAGACTTTCCCCAGGCTTGTGATATGAACCGTTATTGTTAAAGTTAAACAAAGGATTTAAATGAAAGTTAGAAAGCCATTTTGATTGTAATGACAAAATACTATTATTGATACATAAATTTCATTTATGCTGATATATACATTTTACCTGTGATAATTGATGTAACTGTTATATACATACAACTTGTCTTGTTTAAGAAATATGTGATGTGCAGTTATCTCATGCATTTCAATGTTATCTAATAAAAAGTATAAATCTTAAAGTTTTTATCCAATTTGTTTGTTTTTATCATTTTATTTTATTTTGGTTAAGTTCACAAATCCTTGAATGGTAAGTATACATATTATACAAATGGTGTTGATAACAATTATAAAATAAAACTTGTTGATGTGTAATCGAGTGTATCTAAAGCAGGACCAGGCCAGGAACTGAGAACCATTCAGGAAACCATGCAGAACTAAACTCTACTTTTGGATCTAGTTTTTCAGTCTGCGAGGTACTGAACTTATTTAGCTTGTTGGAACATGCTAAACATGTCGGAACCAACAGCAGGTTGTTTAAATATATTCCAAGTACCCCAGACAACATGTTGAAACATGCTCAACCTCAGTTTTAAGGCCATTATTTAAATAAAATAATAATACTAAGTTAATTAGGAATTTTATGTTAAATACAAACAAAAACTTGAGTGGAACAAAGAAAATTGATGTGATGGAATTTTTTGGGGTATTTTTTTCATTTTTACAAAGTTGTAATTATAAGAAAATGTATTAAAATCCTACGCAGTTTTTTACTTGCAGGTCTGTGTTATTAATGTACATGTGCCCACAAATGTAAAAGATGAAATAGATAAGGAATTATTCTATCATGAAATAGAGAATGGTATGACATGTCACCCAGTCATGACAAAAATTATCCTAGGAGATATTAATGCTCATACAGGGAAAGAAGAAATGTATCGGGGAACAATTGGAAATTATAGACTTCATAAAGAAACGAATGACAATGGAGAAAGTTGCTTCTAATAAATATTTTTTCTCTAAATATCTCCTATTCAGCACTAGTCTGAAGAAAATCCCTTGTCAAGATATAACGAAAAAACACGTTCTCTTCCACGTGGATTTCGTCTGCTATTTGTGCCCTATGGTAGATATCGCGCTCAAAATACGTAGGAAGGTGATAGTTTCGCCCCTCTGCGTACCCACTAAGTATGGTCCAGAACCCTCATCTGTTCCAGCACAAAGTGCAATGTTCCTCGTGTATATTTCCCTGTATTCCAGTATTCTCAGTGCTGATATACAATTCTATAATGCAGTAATGTACTATTTTGAAGTCAGCCTTACACTGTATATATGTGAGTTACCATGGTATTTACAGTGGGTTTCACATCGAAAGAGATAGTATTGCGTGGCTCTATTGTAACTATGCATATGGAAGTTTCTACTATTTTACGAAATCAATTTTTTTAAACTAGTTGCAAGCCCCTGCATCTTTTCCAAGCGGGTTTTCGGCTAAAAGTTTCATAAATAGAATGTTAACACCATATACCTTGAATTTCGCTGCATTCTTTTCTCCCGTTTCCTAAATATTAATACTTTTTCATCATCTCTTTTACATAGCAATGTCCCAAGTTTAGTTTTCGCTAGCCGAATCTTCTTGCAATTTACACATAAATTTCTCAATGTTATACACTAATTCCTTTGCATTCTCTTCTTTCTTTGTTCGTAATCTGGTGTCACACTAGCAATGCTAAGCACCCGAATAATTGTTCTTCATTATCTCCCATATTTCAGCCATCACACGTCCATATTTGATGTTCAATAAGTCATATTTACCGTTAGGTAACTCCACTTCTCACATGTGGTACAAGTACCCTTCTCGTTGTTCCTCTAACAATGAGGTCCCCAAACTCTTTTGTTTCGTGGACCACTTGCCATGTTTTTCGGTTTTGGGCAGACCCCCTGCCTATCTAATATTGAATTTTTACAAATTCATCTTCAAATGTGTTTTTGACAGCTGGTATAGTGCTACTCACTTTGAAAGATTTAAATTTCTAACTGTAGTATGAAAAATATTTTACTTTTTATACATTTATTAATTGAATTCAAATTAAAATTTAATATCTATGACAAAATAACTTAGCAAAAAATAATTGCTTTTAGTGGGAGGGGTGAACCTAATGCTTTAATAACAAATTTTCAACCTTTGACATCAATTTAGTTAGGTTTAATCTCAAATATCCTCGGTCAGTGATGTCCAGTCTGTTTCTTTATTTTATTAGGAGATAAGCAACCGCGCTGTAACCCCTTTCCACCAGGTGTGAAAATGGAAAAGCAATTAAAAACTTTTTCACTATCGTGGCCCCCCTTTAACATCTCATGGACCTCTAATTTTGTTTCTCGGTGACATGAACCCCTTGCAGGTTGTAGTCGAGCCCTGGGGGTCGATATAGACCACATGGGTATCAGTGCTCTAACACATTTGCGCAGCGTGGCAGCAATTCAACATATTTTCAACCGTAAATACGGGAGCTCATGTACGCCAGTACAACCGTAAATACGGAAGCCAGTGATTTGCGTCAGAATTGTTTATTTGAGTTTTAGAGAGTCTTGAGGAGTAGTGTGGGACATTCTGTAAAACTTTAATTCATTTTTAATCATAAAATTTAGAGTGCATTGCAGTATTACCTTAGACAAGATATAAACATTAGATATGTAGTTATGTTTATTTAATAAAAAGAAAGTACAAAGGTAATATACTGTCGTTACATTTGAATGTAGCATATCGGTGACAGTTGAACTCTTTTCGTTGCACAATAATATCTTCATTACATCATCCTGTCATCATTTCCATAAATTCTGAAAGGAAAAAGTTGTAATAAAAGTTATCAATTATTATTTCAGGTATATACACCATATTAAATTAAAACAATTGTACATATTATTATTCCACATAATTTTGTCACACTTTTCTGAGATGTCACAAACTTATGTTTTAATTGTCCTTTTCGGAGATACTTCAACCACTTCACCATTAACTTTAACAAACCCTTAATCCCAGAATACATATAATTTAAAGAAAACATTTCACCGAATCAGATAAATTCAATGACTAACACTTAAATCTGTTTCCCAGCATGCTTTTATTATTTCTTATTATTCATGAAAGTTTCGTTTTTTCAGTACTCGACCTTGGCACGGTTGTGTACATTAATCTGCTGCCTCATCCTACCCCGGATTTTCGCCCGTTTTCCTTCCGGTAGCAGAGGATTTTGTATACAGACTCTCGAGACTCTTGCCTAGGGTAGGCGATCTCATTAATGATGTTGTAATAATTAATCTCGAATTGAGAGTTATTCCAATAGTTACGATTTATATACAATATTTTTTGAATAATCTTAAGTTCAATTTTTCAACACGTATTTATAAAGTAACTTTGTTGTATTCTATTCAATCAGCGCTGTCCAACTTAGCTTGCGGGTCATTTTCTATTTACTTTCGATCGATCGGGTTGACAAAAATATTAAATATGAATTTGAATTAACTTTCTGGAATAATTTGACAATTAATACAAGTTTGACAAAAAGAGTGTGAGATGCCGTAATAATTACCATCAAAATCCACTGTTCCAGATCCATCTGAATCTATTTCTTCTATCATCATATCCAGTTCTTCAGCAGTTAGTTGGTCATCGAGCTCATGTAATATTTCCCTGAGACACGCTGTTGGAATATATCCATTACCTGTAAAAAGTAGAAAAATTACATAGTTGAAAATCAATTTCAATTGACATTCAAAATGATTTAAGTATGTTTATAAAACATATTTTTGCATTTATATATTTTGACTGAGATAGTGAAAAAAGCATACGAAATAAGGAAAGATCAGGATATAAGGAAATCCAGAGAGAAAGAACTGAATTAAAAAATACTTCCCAACAGAGTTCTATCGTTCTGTAATGTTTTTGTTCTCTATTAATATTTAGAACACGACTAACCAGGTAATGAACATGCTATAAGATATCTTGTGAACCACAAATAATTAATATACTGGAAATATTGCATTTAGGTCAGTTAAATATTATTTATTTCTTTGCCGAAGTATTGAATAAAATTTTTGATCTTCTGGGTTTATGCATCTAATATTTGGTCCACAATAATCAACACAACATATCCGAGATTAATTAAAGCACTGAGTATATTATAATTCATTGGTCTAAACTTTGTGTCAATAATTAAACAGGATATGACTGAAAGTGGCATTATTGCGAGGTATTTGAGTGCTGGATCGGTAGCGTTTCATCCCAAAATAAAATTCTAAGAAAAATAATACTGTTCGTCCGCGACGGTTACAAGTATTCGAGTAGACAAGATACACTGAGGACCGAACCTGTGGCGTTTTACTCTAAGCGAAACGTCGCAGTGATACGATCTGTTATACGTGACTACTCGAAATATGAGTATTTTGACGTCATTGTATTACTCTGAGTATTTGAACCGTGAATCGGAGCGCCGGGAACATGGGGAACCAATGAAAACGCTGAAAATCTAGAGAAAATCGCTGAGAATCTAGGGAAAGTCTTCAGTAGAGAGGCAAGATACCCTTGTTTCTCACGCTGATCTTGACAGGCTTCTCTTATTTCATTCATTTGTGGCGACACGTCGCCCTAGTCTCAGGTTTAAGCTACCGGACCCACAGACGTGTTCGCTGTATGTGAGATGGAGACCCAATTTAATACCATATTAAACCGGTAAACTAAAGACATGGGACGAATACGTATAGAAGAATGTGTGCACTAATATGTGGGGAATGCCGTATCTCAGGGGAAAGATGATAACAAGACAAATATGGTGTATCTTATGTGAGGAAGAACACCAGACAGGAGAATGGACAGAAACGGGTCGAAAATTACTAGAGAAGATGCTGCCAAGAGATGGGGTATGTGTAACTTGGAGAAGGATGGAGATACAAGAAGAATATTGCATTAACTGATGATGAAGTGGATGAGACAGTTAAATGGTTAAGAAGAGAAAAACACCCCAGTTACGACGGACTTATTAATGAAGATAAGTTAATCAAGATGAGTTAACCGGTAATTAGAGATAGGCTAATAAGAGTAATTAATGATTTCTTCAAAGAAGGTGTATTTCCAAGAGTGTGGAAGATCGCAAAGCTGAGAATATTCCACAAAGGAAAAGGACGAATAACAGACGATCGAAACGTGTTTACATCAATACGTTTACTACCTTGTAAGGGGAAATTATTGGAGAAAATAATAGTACAACATATAACGGATTGGGCTGAAAATAACGGATTATTAGACGACAATCAATATGGATTTCGTAAAGGACGATCGACACAAGACGCGCTTAGGACTGATGGAATGGATCGACAGGCTACGAGTAGATGAGAAATTGGGAATGGCTGTTTTCATTTATAAAAAAGGAGCGTTTAACAACGTACAATGGAACAGTACTGAAATAATGGAATAAATTGGTACATCTACAATATGATAGCCATCACCTTTGAAGATAAAACATCGTACCTAGAATTGGGAAATGAAAGAATATATTGAGGGGCGGATAAAGGTTGTCCCCAGGGGTCACACGGGAACCCATTTTCTATAATATCACCATAGATTGACTAAAGTTCAGAAGCAAGGGGTATAAAATAATAAATAATAGCTTTGTTGACAGAAATTCAAGTCGTTCATTAGAAGAAAGAGGTAACAGAGTTCTGGACGATGAATTGTGTAGGACAATTCACCAAGAAACTGCAATTACAAAAACACTAGCAATTGATCTTCGGAAAATTGAGTGTGAAAAAGAGAAAACCAAACTTGAAACTACGGGGAAGAGTTTAAAAATTTTAGACAGAGCATGTGAGCATTTAGGCAGAAAAATGGATTCCGAGCAAAAATTTGTAGGACGCATAAAATACATAGAAGAAAAAGTAAAGAAAACATTTTATTTTTTTATGAGGGTAGGAATGACTAAATTCAATATTCAGTTTTATAAATGACTGAATGCAATTACTGCAGTTATATAAAGGAGTGATGGTCCCCATGATAACATATGGGTGCGAGGTTTGGGAGAGGTTTTTGCGGAATATGGCTCACAGAAAAACACTCGGTAGAATACAATGCGTATGCCTACTCAGCCTGAGGGGAACGTACTACACAGTATACAATGATGCATTGACTGTATTGACATTATTTACGTCTACAATCGTTATTAAATTGAATTATTAAAACGACATTTTAATGTAGACTATTTATTTCTATTATCACAATGTTTCAGCAGTATGTTGTTGCCATCATCAGGCGAACGTTAGTGTGTGGACATATCAACAAATTTGTTTGTTTTATGTCGGTTACAAGCATAAAAACAAATTAACTACATATACAAATAAAACAACGACAATTTGTGTTTTCAAATTATTTATTTTTTCTTTGTCGTTGTTTTATTTGTGTATGTAGTTAATTTGTTTTTATGCTTGTAACCGAGATGAAACAAACAAATTTGTTGATTTGTCCATACACTAACATTCGCCTGATGATGGCAACAACATACTGCTGAAACGTTGTGATAATAGAAGTAAATAGTCTACATTAAAAGGTCGTTTTAATAATTCAATTTAATGCATTGACTGTATTAGTGGGCGTAATGCCAATGGATTTATGTATACAGAAATGGATACTACGATCGGTAGTGAGAAGAGAGAAAGGAATTGTAATAGAGGGTAAGAAATTAAAAACTGAGGAAAAAGGATGGAAGATAAAGATAACAAAAGTTACTCGTAGCATGGTAAATCATATGGAACGTATATATGAAACGGAGGGAACTATATGACATGATACCGGATGTACATTTTGAAGAAAGGTATAGACGAAGGTTTAGGCCCGTACCAGCTGAGGAAGATGTAAAGACGGGATACGGCGACATTAAAAAATATATATGCACAGATTTGGATTGACTGACATTGAAGACAGTATGTGTGGATTAGGACAGGAAACAAGAGACCATTTGTTCTGGGATTGTCCTCTACATGGATCGGAGAGGGCAAAATACCTTAACAAAATGACGACAGAAAACATAATCAAATTGGACATGACATAATAGCTCGGAGACGAGATACAGGTCTTTTAAAGAATATGTGAATAGAATAAAGGAGACAAAGATAGCACTTAAAAATTAACAGATTGTAAATTTTGACTAAGGGATAATGTAAACGACAGATGTAGTCTTGGAATGTCTGCGGATGGAGACTCGACAAAAATATAGTAAATGAATAAATAAACAAAAAATAATATTTAACTGGAAGGAGCGTCTGAACTTCGAGACATGTCGTCGCGATCTGCCGACGAGACTAATGCGTCAGGATGGGTGGAAGGCATAAGAGACACTATCTGCTGAGATGTAACTTATTTCTAAGAAGACGACTGCGGGTTTGATAACATTACGTTTCAGCTGTCGGTAATGTTAGCAACTTAATGCTCTTTTACAATGGAATCGTTTTACGCGTTGAGAAAATCTAGTGTTGTAGAATCACAAAGCAAAATGTTAATGGTAAATATTTACTGGTGTTTAGAAAACACGACTGGTAACAATGTAACATTTCTCAATATCGTGTATGTAAAGAAAGTAAAGAGTTGCCATGGTAGGTGGCAGCTAAGCTCTGGGAGGCAGTATGGGTGCGTTACGTCGAGGCGAGAACAGTAGTTGGGAGTACAGTGCATGTGCTACTCGTTACGATATACAACTAATCCTAAAGTAATAAATTATGATGTTCGAATACGTTTTGGAGTTTTTATTACACCAGGGATTATATAAATTGTGAAGAATTTGTCGAAAAAAAACCCAAACAAATGATTTATTACGTAAACGAAGTCTGTACTAAATGCACACAAACATAAGTAGGGGCTGTATAAAAACTGACATAGAGATTTGACAATTTTTGATCAAATCCATTTCTTTTCTTTCAATATAGATTCCGAACGGAGTTATGGAAGGTCATGAGAATTAGTGTAATCACGCGATGTAATACAAGTCATAAAATATTCAAGTATTGGTTGAAAGTTGAAAATGTGAAATACTTATAACTCTGCTGTAAGGTGTCGACGAGAGATTATTTCATTTCCTTGATATAATCAAATGACCTTCAAGAGGTTATTTCTGCTGTAATGTAAAAGTTAAAAAGGAAGAAGAAAAATATTAAGAAACAACATAAATACATAATTGGAAGTTTTGCAATGACAATCTTACATATTTAAATCAATAGCATTATATGTATTGCATATTCAAGTGCGGAATATTTTTGATGCGGTATGGACTACGCAGACAAATATTTACTTCTCCTAAATGTGTAGAAATATAAAATAGCGGGCAAAACACTAACCTCTGCATGATGTATTACTGACATACATGTCACCATTAATGAAGTATCAATTTATGGTGAAAACATGATTCAAAAGATGGAATCACGCTAAATGTTTATCGTCAGTAATTAGAGTACAAGTATTTTAAACAGTTGGAAAGGATATGTTACCTTCTTTATCATATAGCCTGAACGCTTCTCGAAGTTCTTTTTCCATAGCCTCTGCATCTTCTTCAATAATAAATTTAGCAGCAAGTGTCACAAATTCTTCAAATTCCAACCTGCCAGATTCTGAAAAAAAAGATCCAGTGAAGAAAATTGCGAAATGGATGCTAAGAAGATATTTAAGTCATGAATTATACAAGATATCGTCATCGACGTATTTTAAAAATTGGAAGTGCTTATTTCTGGTTTTCGAAGGTCTATTCGTAGGTATTTCGAAGGTCTGTGCTGTGATCGCACGGTTGACAACATGCAAAATGTTCTAACAAATCTATGAACAGTGATATACTAGGGAAGGAATAAAGTTTCCGAATTAGTCACTTTGCAAATTTGAACCGCTAAGGGCGGTAATATAACGCCGAATTTCCGGGAAGTACTACGCGCAGTTTTTCTGAGTAGTTTGAGTCAGTTTTTTTAAAATTTGGTCATTGATCATACAGACAACCTTGCCTATCACTCCGTCATTACAATGGTCTAGACTACATTAATATCTTAAGTTATTATCTTCCTTAATTACACACACAGAAATATACAAAAATGTACATAATCGGCGTTTAAATTTTCCCCAATTCTCAAAATTAATACCCCCATTTTCAATATAATTCCACCTACAACATGTAACTGTCAATTTCTACAGTCATTTCTGATCCAATTCGTTATTAGGACTTGTCGCGTTTGTCTCCGTGTTCATCGTCTCACTATTCATTAATGTGTCACAATTTATTTATGTCTCACTTTTTAAGAGGTCTCTAATGTTCCTAACATACTGATAAAACATAATGTCCCTAGTTTTGTATCAATTTCGCTTTGTTTGTTCAATAACCTTCTTTTCTGAAATATACGAGATATCTCAATCGGTCCATTCTATAGTACAATTTCACAAGACATGCACTGCTGTTTCATCCCTTTCGTTGCACAAGCAGTGAGTTGTTTTTGACCTCCCTATTATGTTCAAATATATTTCGAAGTTCGTGTACCTTCTGTGCATATTTTTTGGTATATTATCTTATGGTTCATTCCGCATAAAAGTACAATAGAAATATTAACGGGGCATGCAGATATTAATATATACTGGTGTAAGAGAAACATGAGAGATGATAAAGGATGTATGTGTGGCATGGATGATGAAACAATTGAACATGTTTTCGAGTGCGACATAACAAACGAACCAAGACGTGAATGGTTTAAAGAGTTGAAGAAAAAGGTGTGTACATGGGACCGGAATGGTATAAGATGATAGAGACTAAAGAAGTATTTGAGTTGTTTGAAGAATATATACAACAGATAATGTTAATACGGAATGTAATTAAGAAGAGTTAGAAGATTGTTCACCACCTCCTCAAGGTGACGGTAACTCCCTTGAATTGGCGGCGTGGATATGCATTGAAATAAGAAAATAAGACCACAAGATAGAGATGAAACAGAAGTGGAAAAAAAGAGTGTACAGATAGAAGAGAACAGAATAAAGATTGTAAACTTTGGTAATGGTCGATTGCTAAGGTACAGGTTTAAATTCGCAAATAAAATGAAAAAATATTATCTTATGGTCCCAAACCCTTCAACCTATGTTAATATACACCTTATTGTTCCCTTGTACAATTTTATCACATCTTTGTTTCAAATATGATATTTAGCTATTCCTACCCTTAGAAGACTAGTATACTGATTTTGTTTTACTTGTTGCATATACTATATTATCAAAAAAATGTAAGCTTTTCAGCTACTGTTATTCCCAGTTTCTTCTTCTTCTTAAATCCTGTTACATCGCAGTGGAGCATAGGGCGTCCGTGAAAACTTTCCATCGAGTACGGTTACCGGCCGAAGTCTTAAATTCTTTCTATGTCATACCACATTTCTCCATAGCCCCGTGTACAGATCATCTCCAAGTACCCCTCAGCCGCCCTCTTCCTCGCTGACCACGTGAGTTCTAGTCCAGCACTTATCTCTCAATTACGTGGCAGGTTTTCTAAGAGTATGACCTATCTATCTCCATTTTCGTTTTTTAATTTGTTTCCCAATAAGTTCTTCCTCAGTCAATTTACACAGTGCTTCATTTTTTTGGGAGGCCAGTATATCTTATAAATTTTCCGCAAACATCTATTAACAAATGTTTGCAACATAGAGTGAGCGAAGGTATTCCATCTCCATGTCTCTGCTCCATATAATAAGATGGCTTTAACTACACTTCTGGAGATCTTCATTTTTGTTTTCCTTGAGATGCACTGGTTCATCCAAACGGGATACAAACCTGTCCATAGATCCTTCGTTTTACATTCGGAAATTTTCAACTTTAATTTACTAGAATAATCATACATCTTATTCACTACTTCTTCAGATCCCCACAGTAATTTCCCTTCACTTCTTCCACCTACCATCGCCGTCATATCATCGGAATACGCCATAAATTTAGTCATTTCCTCATCTAGGTAGTTTAATAATTTATTCACGTCAACGTTCGAAAATAACGGTCCCGTGGAGCTGCCTTACGGACACACTCTCACTGCATTCTTAAGAATTCTGACCGAATTGAAGTACAAGTATCTGTCCCTAAAGTATATCTCCAGTATTATTTATATATATATATATATATATATATATATATATATATATATATATATATATATATAAATTTGCTCCAATGAGTTTTAAGCGCCCAATTATGGTTCGTAATTCTTCTAGAGTCGTCTTTGGGCATATATAGTCTCCTTTTGGAACCATCCATTCATGAATTTCTTTCCGTTCCCGTGGATATAGTGTGTCAATTGTACTTTCCCCAGCTTTCCCTCGTTCTACACTCTCCTGACTCACCAACATTTTACCAAATCTCTTTCGTATGGATTTTCCTGGTTTCTAATTTATATGGTATACTCCAAAATTGCTGCTGTATTGTCTCAATGAATTTTGCCCAACTTTCTTTCTTGGCACACAGCACGTATATTTTAAATTGTCTCCTTTTATTATGATACCCCATCATTGCTTCTGGTTCATTCAATCGTTTCTTTATACTCTTCGATAATTTTCGTTTTACTTTCGTCATCTCCGTCTTAGACTGTTCTTCTTTGTCCGTCCTTTCCTGCCTTCATGATCTACATTACATCTTTCCGTTATTTTCAACAGACCCAATTGTACAATATTTATAATTTCTTCAATCTCGTCCGCCTCTTGCATGTTATACCCAATTTCCTCAACTTCTTTCGTTCTCTCTTTAAACATCTCCAAATCCATTTTTAGCTCTCTTAGAACCTTTCTTAGATATTTTTTCACTCTTTTCTTCATCATTCGGTGCTCCAATGAGTTTTCCCCATAGTCATTGTATAATATCAAACCATTCTGCATAATTAAATTCTCAATGGCCTCCCCTCTTTCACGGGCTTTCCTAACACCTCTCCCTTCTATTCCGAAAACCTTAATTCACGGTTTTCGTTTCATTATTTCTTTCTCTGACAAATTATTAATTCATTTTAATATATTCCATATGTTTCTCTTCCCCTTCTTCTGACACTACTACCACTAACAATTCTATTCCTCGAGTTTCTCAAAGTACTTCTAATTTCACCGGTATTTTATTCTCTCGTACTGTTTTCGCGAATGATTCCTTTAGACCTTCTTCAATTTTACCCACCTGTGTTAACAGTAGAGTTTCCATACTCGCATTTCGCGTGCTATACTTCTCGCTTTCATCACCATTTCTAATTTCCTGTACATGTCATAATCCATTGATTCTTATATTATGATCTTTTATAATCTCTTATCTGAAGTTTCAGCCATGTAGGATGAATAGTTTTCTCTAAATCCCGTATTAAAATTCCCCATGTACATATAACATCTTAACGAAGGTACTAACACTACGACATCAACCTCCAGTCTCGTTAGTTAAGATTTTTATTATGTGACAGTTTAGTGATTGTATGTTCATGTTTAAGAGACGAACCGAAATTAGATTTATTTAAACTGTAGGTTATATTGTAAAATTACACAATGTTGAAGCATGAATGCTGTGATCTAGCGTTGTAAAGACTGAAAACATTTGAAGTATGATTTAATTTACTCAGAATAATCTGTAAGACGTTGAATAGTTTTATGATTGACCATCTTTTATTTTTCATAAAAAAGCCCTGAAGAATATGTCAAATTGGACATCGAAACGTTGACTGTTTTTAAAATAAATGTTGAATTTTAAAATCCATCAATTGACTTCTTTATATAATGAAGATTTAATTGAATTAACAGATATTGTTTATTGTCAATAAAAAAAGACATATAATTTAATAGAACATTTAGAAGATTGAAGACAATGAGAAAATAGATATTTTTGATAATTTGATGTAAATATATTGCACAGATTAATTATGTTATGTTGAATGAAAATGGGGTACGGGACCAAGATTCGAATTCAAGTCCTGCGCCACCCCATTCGCCTCTGAGCTCAGCCTCGCAAGTTGAATTTAAATGGTAGACCTGTTACCTGGCAGTGTGGTTCACCGCAATTTAAGAGATATTTCTGTATACATTGCATAGATTTGGGAGTTACGTCATTTTGAAGAAATGGTGGCCCACTCCTGCCACGACGAACCTAGTAACAATCGTAATCATTAAATGACTTTTAGAACGTTTCTCATACTTAATGTTTATACAGAAACCTGTTAATAATAATAATAATAATAATAGAACTTACTATCAGCGTCCACTTCTTCTATCATTTCCTCTAAGATGGCGCGATTAAATGGCTGCCCCATCAGACGTAAAATATCTTCCACCATGTTGGTGGAAATGCTGCCACTCTTTTCACTGTCAAAAGCATCAAATGCTTTCTTCAGAACTGTAAGCATTTAAAAACGGCATGAGCTCGTTTTTGGATTCTTCGAAACACTGGAAAACCTTGTGAAGGGTAATATATTTTACTTATGCCATTTCGTTTGATGGAATCAGTATAAGAATGTCCTAGTTCTGCGACAATTTTTAATAACTATAATACATTCCATGCGTAGAACATTAAACATGATTAGAATATATACAAAATATTTATGAAGAATAAATACACTGTAAAATAATAATATTCTTGTCCTGCAGTACGTTTTTTTTTCAATTCGCACAATATAGAAAATGTTTCAAATCTATGGTGCGCGCAAAAAATTAAAAATTACTTTGTTCCCATCTCCCTAGTTGGGTATTCATAACCTAAATTAAGAGCTGCAGTATTTTCAAGTCAATTTTAAAAGAATATTTCGTGAAATTGCAAAAGAAATTTGTTCAATGGAAATTCAAAATTAAAGAGGCGTAATTGTTGTCTGCAATTCATCATACAAATTATTAGCATTCACAAAATTCATGTATTTTATGTGGTATCGTTGAACAACTTTATTGATACTTGGTACGATTAATAAAAAAAAATACGTGCTTAGATTTCAGTGTGTAGTAATTGCTGAGATGAAACCTTGAAAATAATCGGCGCTTAAGATTTCTTTATTATTATTCTAATTGTTTTAAAGCACAACAATGTATATAATGACGAAGAAAAAGCATGATTTAATTTGCATGATAAATTGAAAGACGTTTCTATGTTGCTCATTTTTTTATTATTGGTGTTAAAAAGCTTTTTCGGCTGCATAGCAACCATCGTCAGTAACATACACTGAGTGTTGAGGAATATTTTTAGCGAACATTCGCCAAAAATATTCCTCAACACCCAGTGTATGTTACTGACGATGGTTGCTATGCAGCCGAAAAAGCTTTTTAACACCAATAATAAAAAAATGAGCAACATAGAAACGTCTTTCAATTTATCATGCTTTGATAATGTTGCTAAAGCACCACAATTACCAAGTATGATTTAATTTGTATACATTAGTTATTAATATAGTACAAACAATATTCAGGAACCTTCTTCACTACTTTGAAATGCACAAGAGCATGTATAAACATGGCGGCCGAGCGCAAAGGTTTCCTGATTTATGTATCTCAACTCAGTGGTGTAAAAAATACGACAAAAAATTTACTACAAACCAAAGTTTTTTGAAAATGAGCACTTTTTCCATATGACATAATGGACACCATCAATCATTACGTAAATTATACCATCAATTATAATTGCAATAATTTCTTTTTAAATGACCGGTGATATATAATTTTCTAGTTGAAATCACAAAAAGTGCATGTTACTCTGTTTATTTAAGCCGATTTCAGATTTGTTGTGATTTAATTCTATTTACACTGGTACTACCTTAATTCTACCTTAAGAACGGAGCGAAAATGTGTGAATTTTTGCTACTCTTGAAAAATATTTGTTTATTTAAGAAATAGTAAACACTGTTTACACTAATATTTTAGAACATAACCAAATTTAAAGCACATTGCATTTTCCGCACATTCTTTCCACTCCATTATTCCCTCGAAACGTCTTCTGTCAAGACAAAGAGCTCCCAAACACCATGGCACCTATTTTGAAGAACTGCGTAAAATACAACTCAAGGCAGTAAGCTTCAAGGAACACGGCACACCAGAGACATTTACCTCGTGATGACGGCTTCTGTTATAGGGATAGTAAGAAGGGGTTAACAAATTGCTCTCCTGACCTATGCGACCACTCGTTACCCCGGCTTTCGCGCAATGAAACTATCGAGTTAGTAGAAGCGTCAAAGAAACTCTCTGAAGACAAAGCATTATATTGCATCTTTAATTATAATTTCATTAGAAATCATTTAAAATCATTAGAAATCAACATAAAATCAGAATAAGGAAATAAAAATCACAATAAATAAAAATATATTATGCCTTTTTAATGAACATGGGGTAAATCTTCAATACTACTCTTCATTGTTAGTTATCAAATGTTTCTCACGTAGTAAACAAAGTGCATTACCTCTGCATTCATCACATAGAAAAATTACAAGTTCACTCCCTTTGAAGATTTCCTTGGATCTCTTATCATGATATCCTACTTTTTCCATTATAACATACTCTAGCCCGACTGGATTATTCATGTCACGCTCTTCCCAACCTCCAACTCCAGGGGTGTCGTGCACCCCATGTGGTCTCAAGGGTATATAATATCATTGAAAATACGATTATTCATCTTAGAATACATAAACTACGAGCCCCGAAAACTACGAGCTCAACACAAATATCAGTCACGATTATTTTTACATTTCACTCCTTCTCACCCCCAACATAAAGGTTCATTATATGGGGTGATCGTGTACGTATGTGGCAATGATGGTGTCACTTCACTTCAACCGACCCAAAAATGATTAATTCAATACATATATACTAGGGTTATTCAGAAAGTAAGGTCCGATATAAACGAAGGTTTCCGCGGCCGTATTTAGTATGAACTTGTTTGTCCGGGACAAACCTCATCTTAGTAGATAAGCCTACCAACGTTTCGACCATCATGCTGTGGCCTTCTTCAGGGCAATGTCAGAGTCCTACAGACCTAAGTCGCTGTCGTACTGCGTTTCGTTGGTAGTTTTATCTACTAAGACGCGGTTTGTCCCGGACAATCAAGTTCATATGTAAGGTCCGAGTCCCCGTAGCTAAACGAATGTCACCCGAAGATTGAAACGCGCATGCACACCGACTCCCGGCATACCTTACGCATTAATCAACACCACTTGTATTGGTATTGTTGCAGTGTGATGTTTACAGTGTCAGTTCAAAATGTTTAAAACAATTGATCAACCCACCGACACTGAAATGCGTTCAGTGATTCGGTTTTTGACAACAAGAAACGTTTCATCAGCGAAAATTCATCGACAGATAAGTGAAGCGTACGGTCCCAATGTGATGTGTGACAGCGAAGTCCGGAAGTGGGTGTGAGCTTTCAAGGGCGGACGGGAAATGACCACGATCAACCCGACCATCAGAAAATTTGGTCAATGCCATGGACGAATAAATTCGTGAAGACCGGTGATTCACTGTTTTAACTTTAGCGTTGGAATTTGACTAATTGAACTTCGACGTGCAAGTAATGAACTTCGACACAAGAAGCGACGTGGCCTTCTGACGTCTGGAGTTTTGTTGCTGCATAACAATGCCAGACCTCATTCTGCCATTCAAACAAAAAATCTGATCAGATCTTTTAGATGGAAACACCGTACCGTCCAGACTTGGTGCCAAGTGTTTTTCACTTGTTTCGATACCTAAAGACGTTTCTCAGCGGCAAGCGCTTCGCCACAGATGAGGTGAAAAAAGCAGTTCAAGACTGGTTATCCTCATTGGCGGCAGACTTCTATGACTTCGACATAGAAGTCAAGAAGACATAGCGCTTGTAGAACGTTATGACAAATGTTTAAACAAAAATGGAAACTATGTTGAAAAATAGAGAAAGATGTAAAGAATTAATTTTTTTTTTAATTTTTGAAAAAATCTGTGATAGTTTATTTTTTATGATAAATCGGATCTTACTTTCCAAATAAGCCTCGTACATACATATATACATCCGAATTCGGTCATTGAACGAAGAAAACCGACCAAAACTAGTTTTGACAGATGCGTTTCTGCCAGAACTAGTTTTGAGCGTTTTCAAAACAGCCAATACTAGTTTTAGACGTTCAGCTATTGCCAGAACTACTTTTAAGAGTTTTGAAGGACAGAACTAGTATTGAGCATTTTCACAAATAATGAAGTTGTGTTTACTTTAAGTGCATATAATTTCTAGAGTGTTTATTATTTTTAAAATGTTATTTTCGTGCCTGAAGCATTTATAAAAGTAATTTATTTCCACTGTGTAATGTTTCTAATGCTCGAATTGATGGAAGGTTGTATTTCTCTTACATGTATTCATGATTTTAACATTAACCTTTTTATAAACTGAGGCGGAATTTTAATAAAACAATAATATAAGTCTATAATATTAATTTCTCCCAATATTTTTATCTAGTTACATATACAACATAGCGCACCATTACTCTTGAATCCCTGAAGGAATTTCAACAGAACATGGTACAGCAATGACTGACTATTTGGCAAGAAGCATTGTAGAGTAAGACATTACTTGCCCTACTAGGGAGGGGTGAAAAGGAGGTGAAATGTAAAATAATCGGAAACGACAGATATTGGAGATGAACACATTTTTGAGGATGCTGAAATTAAGAGTAACACTCTCCATGCCGCTTAAGTCTTCGATCACTGCTTATGAGCGAACATACGCCCTTTGTGTAGAGGGTGAGAGGGAGAAAATATAAAAACAATCGAAAATAACAGCTATTAGTGTTGAGATCATAATTTTCGGAGCTACTGAAACTAGTAATAACATTCCCAATGACGCTCAAACCCACGATCAATCTTTATATACCCCGACGGAAGGGAATACTATTGAAAAAGTATCGAAATCAGTGACCAATTCTCCATTTTCGGAATCGCTGAGTTTAATAGTGACACATTGATGTTGTGACAGACAAAATTAAGCTTCCGTGTGTATTGGTTTTGACTACTACTGACGGATATTGGTTTTGAATACATTACTTTCGGGGTCACTGAAATAAATAGTAACGTCTAAAATTCCGCCCAAGTCCATGTACATCCCCCATACACTCTAGCAACCCTAGGGAAGGATATCACATAAAAAATTAGTGAAAAATATATGATGACAAATTCACGATTTTTGACGTCACTGAGATGAAACGTGTAACCCCTGATTGCGTTTAACTCTTAATTCAGATCCCATGGGAAGTAACGCGTTCCTTTCCACCCTACTGGGGGCGGAAACGAGACGAAATAAAACAAAAAGCTTATTTGCATCGAATAAATAATTTTCAGGTTTACTGAGGTGAATAATTGATCTGCCAATGCCGTGACGTTCAAGCCCTAACCCCTAAACCCACTAGTGTCCAATAGACACATCTGTCCGCTGATATGTTAAGTATGGACGACATAGAGCGGGACCCTTTGTACACAATTTGTGAACACAATGAAGTCGTCAAATGGATAACGGTGGTAACCCAGTGAATGCTAGAAACGTGTGCTGCTTCATTAGAGCATTATTAGTGCAATGACTTTTTTAATAAAATTAGTGGATGTAAATATACTTCCAAGAACGGCCCCATATATTTGTTGATGATGGCAGAGAACTAATATATTCAAGGGCTTCTGCATAACTCCGGAGATATTAGCGTTCCTTTTTTGAGATGGAAGAACTATTGCTGATGCTAGTGTTTATAAACATTAGAATATTGAGACATAGGGTTGGTAGTAGTGCTATATACGTATAAAATATATTGGACTGACTATAATATTGGAAGCCTACTTCCTTAATTACCAACATATAACGTAGGATATTCTGGTGTTAGGTCAATATAAGCAGTAAAGTGACGAAAGTCAAGTCCAACAGAAAACATGCATATTTAGTGACGTGACGTTACATATTATTCACATGATACGATTCCTCTTTTCCCTTGGGGCTTTAGGGCTCGCCAACGTCAAGGTCATTAGAACCCTTCATACGATTCCGACAGGAACTGATTGTACCTCATGGGGAGTGTTTCATACCCAGCTAGGACAATTATTCTGATGTTTTGGATAGAGGATAGCGGGAATTGATATACTGTATCAGAGAGGACACTGATGACAGAAGGTATGGCCACACATATTGCATCCTAATTTTTCAAATTCATAATAATACGAATTTAATAAAAAACTTGAATGTATATGTTACGCACAAAACCGGAATACGGCCATTGGACGAGAAAAAGGCCAAAAGCTGTTTGGGCAGATTTGATTTTGCTAGAACTAGTTTTGAACGTTTTGAAGGGTAGAACTAGTACTGAGCATTATTACAAGTAATGAAGTTTAGTGTTTCTAATGTTCAAACAGACGGGAAATTTTCATTTCTCTCATACATTTTCACGATTTTAACCGTAATCTTTTTATGAACAGTAGCTGAATATTACTAGCTCACAATATTATAAGTCTAAAAAATAATTCCTTCCACCATCTATCTACAAGTATAACCATAGCTGAGCAGAAAATCGTTAATCCGTTAATCGTTAATTAACGAAGAGAACATTTTGTTTAAATTCTAAGTTAATTTCTAAATCCATCAACGCTTTTATTAACTTCCGCTAACTTTTTTTACGCATTGTTCCCACGGTGGGTCAAAAATTTATCACATCTCACATCGTCCGAACCGACAACCTGTAATTGCTCAAGGCTATCCGAAGTGCCAGTCGTTTCCCGGAAATATTAGTAATTGCTCGACGTCGAATGCTTTTGCCTCGATGAATGGCTAGTGCTCAATGCCTCAGAGCGGTCCGAGATTCCAATGCTGTATGTCGTAGGAAGGGCCTGAAACTTGTCATCAGCAGTCCCCAAGAGCACAACGGGTGACGCAAAATCATGGGAGCGAAGTAGTCGACGGAAAAGTCGGTGGCTGACCTTGAATGTAAAACCTAAGAGTGAACGAAACTGAATAGAAAAAAGAATAACTATTATTCAGTCGACGGACATGATGTGTATGCGTTTAGTGCAAGAAAACATAATCGTATCGTTCGACGGCTTTCACTGGAAAAGATAAGTGGGGTAAACCTTATCCCTCTCAAAATCAATTGAAATTTTTCATACGTTCATGAAGGGAAAAATACACCTAATACAAAGTGATCTTTCATGAGGCATATATTAGCTCGCTACTTCAAATACAATAAACAAGAAACGCAAAAAGTATGAATTCTACTGCAGTTATCATCCATTATATAATCAAAATAAATGTATAATTGAAGAATTTACATATTATAATTGACGATATGATACATAGTATTACATTTATTATATTGTACGAATATTTAGGACGAATATATAGTATTACATTTATCTTTCTTTTCGTAATTCTTGAGTTATTTATTTACAATAAATGTAACGTGTATATTACTAACTATAGAATCCTTGACTATTTGACTGAAGTGTAAGTTTAGTAAAAGCTTGTAAAAATCTACTCGGGATGAATACTTTTCTACCAATCCTAACATAAAAGAACTATAAAGCGCGTTATTTGAGATTTTCTCTTGTGCCTCTTATATGGAAATAACATTTTATCCGTGCTAAATACAAAAGTTAACATACAGACAAAAAAGAATTGGCTTGGAGTACAAAAAAATGTCATTCTTATCGAGAGGACAAAACTAGTTTTGGACGATTCTCTTTTGCCAGAACAAGTATTGATCATTTTCGCTCGAACAAGTAACGCTCAAAACTAGTTCTGGCAAAATCTCTTCTACCAAAACTAATTTTGGTCGTTTTCTTCGGAAACCGCTCCCGTCGAATTTTCATTTCTCAAGCATTACAGGCTGCACTTTTCATTAAAATTTTTGTTAAATCTAAACTTTTTGTCCAAATTTTACGATTTAAAGACGTTTTTTACCATTCTGAAATGCACAAAACAAATAATCCATTAAATTTAATTATGTTTGACATGTTCCTTGTTAAATTACTACCTTAAATTTATGTATTTTCACACCTCTATTTTTAATAAAACTTTATCGATAATTTAGGTTAATTTTTGCGACAGATATATACTGTCGCTTATTTTTTGTAGAACTCTTTGAGGCAAACAATATTGTCATGTATTGTCGTCACTTATCTCTAACTGTTTAGGCGGCGTTTGCAAATGCACCTTTTTTTCGACAATTATCGTCAAAAACCGTTGCAATCTCTATCAAACACCAAAAAAATAAAAGTTAGCCTATGTTCATCCTGATCATCTAAACTATCTCCTTACCAAATTTCATCAGTGTTTAAGTCGTGATCAGTTAGCAGACACACAGGCACACTTTCGCGTTACGCATTTATATACTAGTATGGATGTACAAAATAATAAGGTTTAGGAGTGTCTCCATAATGTCATATCAAGCAGACAAAGAAATAACATGAATTATTGTAAAAAATAAGTTCTTTTTCTGAAAGTGGAGTTAAATCGTTTTTATAGACTCAGAAATTATCTAAAACTTTTAGAAAAACTAAAACTAGTGTATATGATGGTGTATTTTGGGAAGCAACTTACGATTTTAGAATGAAGTCAAAGTGAGTGCGGGGAGGAATGTAAAACCTTTTATGAGAGTAGTTGGAATTGGGGGGTGGGGCACGTCATTGGATTACGGGAGATGGGCACTTCTGGTGAAAGTTTGTTGATTTTTGAAAATTTGTTTTTACAATTATTCTTTCTAAATCGCCATATAATACATAAGAAAAATATAAACCGAATTACAAAAAAATCATGAGTCTCTTGGACTCACTTTTGAGAACGCTTGTACTGAATTTCAAATCTCACAGTTCTCCAAAAAAAGCTGAAAATTTAATAAAGAAAAATTNGCTCTTGGACTCACTTTTGAGAACGCTTGTACTGAATTTCAAATCTCACAGTTCTCCAAAAAAAGCTGAAAATTTAATAAAGAAAAATTTCTACCGAAAAAAAATCGTAGGTCTACAAAGAAGCAACTTTGTAGAATGCCTATGCGCTAGGAAACAATATTTTGTTGTACAATAAAATAAGTACTAAGAGTGTAAATTCTGTTCTGTTTTGTTATTGTGGATGGTTGTAACATTATCTAAGAGTATTATTTTTACTATTGGGATGTCGATACACAATCTATAAATGAAAATAAAAGAAATAATGTTGGTTAGAGACAATATAACTTGATTTATACTTATCGTACCAGCAATTTGTTCTTGAGGAAGATCTTCGGCCTGAAACAAGAAACTGTGTAAACGAAACACACTTGAAAGAGCAAGGACTACAAAAACAGAAATATTGTTATTTCTTGCGTATTTTAGAATCACAAATTATACTATTATAGTTTATGCGCCCGAACATACATTTAATATAATTGAGCCCCGTAATAAATAGTACATAGTAAATCCAGTAAGATAATTATTTGTTAATGACGTCTCTTGTTTTCTAATGGAATGTTTCAAGAATAATTTTTGACGTTAATAGTTCTGAAAGATACACTCCGAGGATATAATCCCTCAGATCTTCAAAAATTTCCATGTCATCTCCAATAATCCTTACCAAACTATATGACACCCACACTAAACACCATTATCCCACTGATTTATTTAAGAAAAGGAATTTTACCTTCTAGCTCAAACTATCCATTAACACACAATCTTCTCAGTCCCCTGCATTCTGCACAATATTTTCCCTTGGTATTCACAAAATTAAATCTATTCTCAAAGACTTGTATCAAATCATGGCCTCAAACCTCTCCACAAAATACCTGTTCTACAAACCCTCTCTACTTGTCTACAAGTGCTTAAACTCCAAAATTTATAAAATAATAATAAAATCATCTGCGTTACTCTGACTTTCTCACCCGGCACAAAACGCTGTGAGAAACCTAGGTACGAAACATGCAATATCGTTGATCCTTCTTCGTCCTTTACAAGACCTGTCACCCAATTTACTCTCAAAATTCAACTATCCAGTGAATACACCTCCAGAAATTGCATTTACCTTTTCGGTTGTGCTTTTTGTAAACGTTTTTACGTAGGAGAAACAACTAGGATATTAACTATTCAACATTAGGGTGAATAATCACAGAGCTTCTTGTGATTAATCCATTTCTTCTCTACCTGTTCCCTCTCACGTTAAATAGCATAATAAAAAAATAAATGAATATTAAGTATAATTTTGAAAACTCTCCTAAAACATTCCCAATACATTGATGTAAAAAAACGTGAGTTAGGTTTCATCAGGCCTCTAACCATCCTGGTACAAAAAGACAACAGTAGATTCTTCAAAATATAAATTAAAATTTCTCTCCTACTTTTCTTTCATCTTACGGTCGGTCAACGTAAACCGAAGAGGGAAGAATCGATTATGACCTACGTGAATGAAAAAGGCGGAAGCCGAAACTGCTCGTCCAATATGTAACTTTTATCTGTTCCTTTCTCTATTCTTTGTTATCTATTAATGTTTTAATTACTACAACACAGTAGTGTCGCATTATTTTAAAGATTTCCGTAGTATATATGTCCAGTCATACATATGCGAAATTGTGCCTATCAGTTTGCTACGTAATTACGACTAAACCACTGAACCGATCGTGATGAAATTTGGCAAGAAAATAGTTTAGTTGTCCAGAAAGAACATAGGCTAACTTCTATTTAAAAATTTGCGAAAATAAATCACAGTATGGTGTGCCACCTAGTTCACTTATCTCCTACATCGGGTCTCTCTCAGTCTCTTCCGCGGTTTAGGGCTGGGTGGAAATGGTGTTCAGTTGAGGAAGGCGAACGAGTGGTGTAGTGGTTAACACCCCTGCAATCAAAGCAGGGGTCTCGGGTTCGATTCCCGACTCGTCATTTTCACTTGACTCAAAGTTATCACAATAAATAAAAAAATTAATTGTCAAAAATTGTGGTGGAAGGGTTTTGAATTTGTTAATTTCAACATAAGAGATACTTATCTCCTACATCGGGTCTCTCTCAGTACATTTTTGAAATTTCTCAAAAACGACCGTAACGACCATTTTTTATTTAAAGTTTCTTAACAGGAAATGTAATTTGCATGAATCCATTCGCGTAAGGAGTATTTCGCTTGAGAGTTTGGTATAGATGTAGGAAAATAATATCTTTCGGTCGCATCACATTTATTCATTTCAAGAGTCTTGAAAACTATATAACAGTGTGATATAACATGCTTTTGAACACTAAAATGAAATAAATAATAATACTGATAAAATTGATAAAGAGTGGAAAACCAACTCCAGAAACAAAATTGCACGACCTGCAATGAAACTACATTTACGTAACGTGTTTATGCGTTTTATCTGTATTAGACTTAGTCGTATGTGCTTTAATAAAAATGTTTTTAAGATTCCTTTGAATGGAATAGATTTCTGGATGATTTAGTTAGATGACATTTAAATTCGTAAATAATTTGAATCATCTTTGATTTGGAAACGTTTATTTTCTGTAATACTTCTGCGAATGTTTCATTGAACTTTCATGCTCCAAATAATTCCTTTAATTTTTTTTTAAATGTTTTATTTAAGCCGTTAATGCTTGAAATGTGTATGATTGTTTTTGCAATGGTTTTGTAGCTTGCAATGGTTTGGTCACTTTTATTAATCTAAATGTAAAACGAAGAGTCTGCGCAGCTCAAGTTGTTCCATCTGATATTGTAGTTTAAATTTAAACTAAGAAGAGCGTTTATATGGGTGAATCCTTATAGTTGTTTCCTGCGCTTCTAACTATAGAACTTCCATTGCGGGTAAAGCACGCCTACTTGCTGCCTTGGCCAACGCCCTCGTTCATTCTCCGAGCTTCTTTCTGTTTTTAATTTTTTTGGAATTAACTCAGTCAAATCATCGTTCTCGATTACTTTTAAATTTGTGTCCGTGGGGAATCCAAAGCCAACCCAATCTATTTTCTTTTTGAACATACACATTTTTTTATTTCCTTTTTTATTCCAGTTTTGTAGTGAGTGACTGGAAGTATACTCATGTTGAATGAAACATTTATTCAGTACATAGCGTATTTCGAACATGCCGTCATTTTTTGACGACCCATTCAGCCTGTCGTTTAATAAAATGTTTTTACTTTAGAGTCCCACATTAATTAATATTTTACTTTCATGATACATTTGTCGATTGTGTTTATTTATTTCAAATCTGTTTATGTTTGTACGCAGGAAATAGTTCCTCACCAGCTACGGGAGAGGTAAGATGTACTATCAAAATTCTATTTTATAATTTTTATTATTGTAATATATTTGTGTAAAAAGAGAAACGTTACGGATATGTGCCAAACGTCAGCAAGTTTTTCCATCGAAAAGGTTGACTCCAAAAATTGTTTCACTTATGTTATATGGAAGTTAGGTAATAAGGGGTAATAAGGAGTCAAAGAAACACTATGTATCAATCTACAATATAAAGGTTACTTTAAACAACACAAGCCACTACAAAAATATTTTATATTAGTGAGAAACATCGTAAACCTGTGTATTTGTTATGAATTCGTCAATCATTTTTGAAAATTTTAGTATCTGAACGGAACTATCATGAAAATGCTCACGATTGCACATGTTTGGCTTAGCAGTGTTTATCTTTTCTGTGAAAGTCGAATTTCTCATTTTTCCTCGAGAAATATTAGCTTTCTTTATATTCATCGTAAATATATTGTATAATTGATACTAAGGTAAAACGAAGATAGAACACATTACCATACTTGTAAGAAGCTCTTATATTAGAAAATTATTATTTAAATCGTTTCTCTGAATGTTTTGAGTTCACATGAAGCTAATTCAAAAGTTAGGGGTGTAATTTAAAAGGATGTTTGGAAAATATGTTAACTTTGTACAACCCATTTATATACCACTCAAACCGTTCATATCACTTATTACTAAAAAACGAACAACATTTATACTCTCTTATCTAAAATTGTCATTTTATAAATATTAAAAATGTGTCTTAAGCGTCACAAAAATTCTTATAGTTTCAGAGATAAAATATTGAAAACAAATAGTTATATTTATGTTATGGTTTACAAATTGTGATATACCATTTAAAACAAAAATATGTTGTGGTGTTAGTCTACAATCAGAGTTTTTCAGCTTCTTTCCAAACTTTGAACATGTTTCAATTTATTAAAGGAATAGATCAACATGACATCTACGCGTGTGTTTTAAATACTTTTAAATTATTTCAAAATATACAACTTTTCGTATTGAACTTAATTACGAGATTAAATGTTTCTAAACGGGCATGCATAATTTACGCGTGATTTACTTATTGAAGTTATTGTTATATCCAAGATCAAGATTTATTCATGACAGTGTCCAAGATTATTTCAATCAGATACATTTTAACATTTACTTACCATATTTATTCTGGATATCACTTCCCTTGAAAACTTACTGCTCACGAATCGCTTGCCGTATGAACCACAGCACAATCGGAAGATTGCCGGAGAAGTCGCTATTATTTATAGTGGAGCTAAGCCTAGTATTCTGTTGATTTCTAACTTTCCAGCAAGTCCCACAACTGATGGAAATCGTCTACACGATTTTCTGTATAGTATCTTCTGGTTGAACGCAATGTTTCTTTCGTAGCTGGAGCTCCAGGCCATGATTGGTAGCTAACTTTCTGCTGAATACCCCATTGGCTAGTCGTATCCAGTGCAGTAGTTTCCTTTTGCTCTCTACTCGAAGGAAGCGGATGTTTCAAGTTGTGTAGCTATTTTAGGCAGGAAGATTCGTGCGTGTCCTTATTTTGCAACCAGTAGTAAAATCTTTCAATTGAGAATTGGAATAAATACTAACTAATTTGCATTGAAGAAATATAACGGTGTTGGAAACTCCATTCTGAAATTCACAAAATACCACTAAAAAATCTAATAAAAATTGTATAAAAATATACAAATTATTGCACTTTATAAAAAAAGTTCGATAAAAACTTTCGAGAGTGATGATAAAAAAATGTGACAAATATGAATGCATCATCTTTTGATGTAGTCCAAACTGTACCTGCTTCGTCGGAAGAGGCACTACTATTAATGGTGGAAGAAAACTTCCCACTAAAAGTAATATTCATGTAAAAAATAACTTCACCCAGTGCTCTGAATATTATTACACGAATATTCTAGTGTATATTATTGAAAACGATTGTTACAAGAATAATGGCATAACCAGATGAATTCTTTTAGCGGTGTCGTATAGTTTAGCGCAGGATATAATATTGATTTTCTTAGAATTAAGCAACCAAGGCTAGAATATGGACTGTGAAGACGTTACAAGAAATAGAAGCAGCAAGCATAGTATTCTTATTGCCATGGTTATTCATTTTTATTATGATTATTATTGTTTGCTGATTAGTAACAAATAAGTAACTCCTTATGTCGGAGCTGTAACGGGCACTTCTTCCGAACACTTAGAATTTATTTTAAAAAACAAAATATCTACCCTTGACCCTTAAATGTATAGTAACATTGAAATTAGGATTTTAAAATTTGAAAGAATCATATCCAGATTTCATATCTATATTCAAAATACGCGGTGCATTTAGGTTACGAAATCGTATCTTACATTTAATCAGGTGATTTCACAGAATACCAACTTCAGCTACTTGTCGCCTACTTCATTTGAATACAAAAAGTACAGAAAGAAATGAGCCAATTAGCAGATTTGTCAGTTTCTTTAATTTAATGTGTCGATCGATGTTAAGGAGCGAAGTCCGGCATGGTCTCTCGCTGGGCATATCTTATGGGCACGAACAAGGCACGAAATCGCAATGAAGTTTAAGGTGCCGACGCACAGTGATACAAAAAGGGCAAACAACTGGTTAAAATAGGAAATTCTAGGGGAATGTCATACAATTGTGAAAGTAAAATTTTTTAGGCCGGAGGAACCGAATATTACTTGATAAAAATGCATGACAAGGCAAAAATCTGACCAAAAGTCGAAAAACCGGGGGAATTTAATTCAATTCTGAATATGAAGTTTTTTGGGAAGGGGAATCAGAATCCGACTCTAAAACTTCAAAATTGAATATGACCGCCCCAATATGGCAAATCAAAATCTGAAAAATTTATTTTAAAAATGGCATGTTTAACGGTTTTTTCGATTATGTATTTGAATGTGACACTTAGTTTTAAAATTTAAAATGTATTTTAACTATAAAAAGTGGATGGATCGCTTGAAAATTTTTAAAATGAACGTTAAATTATGAAAGATTCGAGTTAAGCATTTAAGTATCAAAAATAGTGTGACAAATACAAGTAGAATGTTACTATAAATGACAATTTCTAGAACAAGACTATTTCTTTTTATAAGAAAAATTGTAAAATTACATCCAAAGAATTTTCAAAAAAGGACAGACAAAATGATTAATAAATTACCAACATTTGAATACATTAATGTGGAGCATGATTTTTGATAAAAATAGTAATTTTGAACGTTTACGTCAGATGCCCCATTTTTTTCTTTGAAGAGCAACGCTTTCAGTTTTCATATTCAAATTATCTTCTACGGTGATCGTGACTTCAGGAACAAAAAGTTGCGTGACATCGGGCGACAGAGGTATGTTATCTTTCAGTTTCAGTTCCTGTAAACTCAAGATGAGTGGGTCGGATAATGCCAAAAGACGATTAAAAGCGTCTTGCATTGTCTTTTCGCGAGAGCATTATCGGGAAAAATTTCATTTGTATCGTTTTAAGTCCTTATTCTGAGCTTCTTGCGCATTTCCTAACAATTACCCGATTTGTAACGGAGAAGCTACGATAATGACATGCCCGTGTATGAGAATCACGCGAACTGACGTCAGCATGGGATACAATTGAATGTATTTTTGGCAAGATCCAAGCATCTTCTGAACAACAATAACAAATTCACTTGACATCGCTTGCAACAAAACTTTACTTTGTGCAATCAACTGTTCTTTTTTTAGCAAGAATTACTGTAGTGACCCAGACATTTTCGATAAATCGCTTCACCATGTTTCTGTCATTAGTCTTCCCACCTCCAGCTTTGGAAATATTGATACGCAAACCATTCCCGTTTCAACTGGTCTTGAATTCGTTGTTTACGAGCAGCAACGGTTTCATTCTGACCCTTAGTTCGCGCTTGCCATATTTGAGTTGTGACATCTTCAGAACATTTATAAGTAAAATATAAAAACCATTCCATGAATCTTATCACTACGTGGAGAGATGATATGCCGAAATAAAGTGAGTTAGAATTTAAGTTAGCCTTCAGAACTCTCTCATTTTTTTATATTTTTTTTGTGGGGCTTTACGGCGCGTCGACATCGAGGTCATTAGATCCCTAAAAACTTGTACAGGTAGGGAAAATGCAGTTATGCACTAGGGAGAGCCAACATGACTCTCCCCGCGTGTGGGACTCGCTGAATGACTCAACCATACCCACTAAAACCATCCTGCCTCCTGATTTACAATATATCAAAACCTATCTCAAAACATTGCATATTTTAAAAAAAGAGAGAGAAAATGAAAGATACCCTAGCCCTTGCAACCTAATAGCGTCGGGATAGAAGAGAACAAGAGGTGACCAACGAAGGTCAGGAAATAGAAAGGAAGGAGTCTATCACAAGTAAGCGGAAGTAATGCCAGACTCAGCTCGGGGCCCCGTGTTCGCCAAAGACGTACTTACTAGATGTAAGTCCCCTGGGGGGGGTCTCTCAGTGTTGTTAAAATCTCTCGATATTTCTCTGCAAACATAGCATCGCATAACAGATTCTGTTCCTGTTATTGCATTTTTCACTTTTCAATCTATCATTGTAAATATCATTTTGTACGTATCTGTTCTGAATAACGAGATGGAAAGGGACAAGAGACTCAATTTGTTTCTATGCATACTCTTTTTCTTGCCGAGTAGAGTTATAAATTTCTTTTTAAAAATTACAGAGTTAATGGTTTACAAAACCTTGATGATCAGTTAGTATTTCTCCACAACACAACGACATCATTACATTCATCGTCTGTGTGGTTAATTTTAGTTTGTATAGTCATTAATTTCTTACCAAAATATGAAAATTTTATTTTAATTTCAAAAGAGAACTTTTTCTTATAATAATTATTGTTTTACATTTTTCAAGTAGCCAAGATTTTTAAATAGTACATATTATCAACCAGCTTATTGTAAAAAAATGGGTGTGTTATTAACATTTTTTTAAATCTAAGAATATATAATAATAATTACAGATAAATTTTTTAGACATATTTATTTTGTATTTTTTGTAAGCTTTGAACAAGCTATACCTTTTACTCGTGTTTCTCAGTATTTTTTTATAATTAAAAATATATTACTAATTTGACAAATGCATTTTAATTAATTATTTAAGTCTACTGCTTAACAATAGGAATTATTAAATGAGTTACTTTTCGTACATTCTTAAAAATAAACCATTTTTATAACAGTTCATTTGAAAAGGTAAAGAATATCCCCGGTGAAGATAGGTAAAAGTTTTTTTTTTCTAATTGATTTTTGAATATTGCGTCTTAAAGTGTTATATACACATACAAACTTTTGTTTCAACGGTCAATAGGTTCATTACCCCCTCCTCCCTCCCATAAGGGGCAAAAACATTTTATTTTGGAATTTTTGCGACCTCTGACTGAAGTAAATGAGAAACTATTATAAAGTCAAGAACTTAAATATTATGACTTACACTAACGAAGTGGCGGGTCTAGATAGTAATCAAGGAAGAGGCTAATCAAGGAGGGATCTGGGGAGTATGGAATACTCATTTCTGTTTGAAAGTTATGGTTTTACTACACAAAAAATGAGCAATAGTAAATCACAAAACTCCTCTATTTACAAATGCAATCAAATTACAATTTGATACGAAATTAATCGTCAAGTTTCCAGTTTTCTTAACTCATTCTTCTAGTCTTGGTTTTCCTAAAAACGTTAATTATTTTTTCTACTGATACATCTCAGTCTCTAGACATGTTTGCGAGCGCAAGTCCATTTAACCGCTCCCATGGTACTTCTTAAATAACTCTTCAGCCTTTTTAATGTTGAGAAGTACTTTCAGCTGTTGCTGTTGTCACGGTAATTGTACCAAAAATTTGAAGAAGAAACCCAATTACTGGAAGAAATGCAGTGTCGAGCTCTTCTATAGCATCGATCCCTGTAGTCGGAAGATAACGAGAATTGCTCCATTTGTTTCGCCACATTTTGATTTCAGCAATTAACAAGCTATGTTATCCTATTTCGTCAGTGAATGACGTATACTTGAGTGCAGTTGTTATTATTTCCTGGTCTTTATATCTTGGTAAATTAATTGGAATTAGACCTTCAAGGGGAATGATACCATTAAAGTAGAGACTGTATCTAACGTCAATTTCGTATATGAAATGTTCTTCTACAAGAGGTAAAAAGACTGTGCATCGGAAATATTCACCGGGATTTTTAGCTGGTGTATCTTCTCTAATGGCGTCTGCATGTTCAAGGTATAGTTATTTTAAGTCTCAATTCATCAGCAACCTGAAGTGAGTTCTCACAAAAACTGCTGAATTCAAGTTCTGCTCCTCGTTAAATGTTCTTAAAAGTTTCTAATACCTCAGAAACATTAGCCGATGCAAATGACAAATCCTGCCTAGGTATTTGTAACTGTTGACTGAGTCTGTGTCAAACCAAGTCAATATACTAAAACTTCAAGACGAAATGTGAATTCCCTTCCTCTAATCGCGGAATTTAACAAATACGCTTTAGCTGATGCTTCTGGAGTGCTTTTGAATTTTAAATCTTCCAAGACTGTAACGGCAAGAACAAGTAATTATTTGAAAGTCATAAGAATATCGTGTCTTTTGACCCATCAGTTGGAACAAAGTGCTTTTAATCTCTGTTTTTAGATTCAGAAATGTTCATCTTCTCAAGAACATCGATCAAAGCATTTGTTCGATGAGCGGAAACTGACAGAAGGACAAAAACAGTTCCAACTGTTCCGATAATATTCCATATTGCAGGAATTCCACAACATTGTGTAATGCACAAGTTCAGAGAGTGACTGAAACAATGCGTGTAAATGGCGAGGAACTGTTGTTGAGAAATCAGTGCTTGAACATTACGTAAATTCCCCACCATATTCGATCCTCCACCGTAACCTTGTCCACAAAGTTACTCATAGGAAAAACCTAGTTTCATTATCTATTCATCTTTAGCTGTCTTAATGGCCAAATTAGTCGTTGATTTGAACCCCAAGAAATTCTTCCCGTAAAGTTGTTTACGTAACTTTTACGTAAAATTGTTCGTCTCAATGTGCCGTACACAAAATATTAGCTGCTCTTTTCTGCTCACATCTAGTTTCATCTCATATTAAAGAAAAATATTTGGCTTTTTTATACTACCAATTATCTCTGAATGCAAAAAAATCCAATACATTCTATTATTTCATTCTGGATTGTTTTGCTGATAAGAGTGCTCTACCGTTTGCAAGTGGCAAGATGCGTTTTCAAATCTTCATCGCCGGCATCAATTCTGAAGGCCGACATGCCTTTGAAAACACCCTGCTTTCCTCGCAGAGCCTTCTCTAGTTCTTCCTCACAGTTTAACTTGCCATCATCTCGACATCTTAGGGGTAGATTATTCTGGGCCCAAGAAAGATTTGTCTTTAAATATATTTCAAATGTTTTCGATTTCGCTCTTTTGCAATTGCCTCTTGTCTATCATGAGACCAACATGTTTTGGTCGAAGTTCCAGGAACAGATTCCATTGACTCTTTAAAATGTTGAGCTTTTTCCATAGAAAACTTATGGAATTGTGTTAATTCATGATGTTTCAGTTCTCCTGTGACTTATTTCAATTTATGCAAATATTTCTTCGCGAACGTTTTAAGGATCTTTCAAACGTTTTAAAGAAATTACCCGACTAATCTCAAGTACTACAAACAGTTAATCACAACGTTGTTTGTATTTAACTGTATAATCTTCGTATATTTACCTTCTTTTTCGTCGAGAATCCAAAACTACACAATTGACAAAATATAATCGTATTTAGCGGAAAGAACCGTGCTAAATTGGTAAAATATAGTCTAATGACACACATTATTTTAATAATTTGGTGAGAATTATATTATGAATCTTCTATTCATTTTTTGTAAATGCTGTTATATCTTTGGACAAAGCACAATAAATAAATAACTTTTAAAAAGGAGTTTGAGTCCAAAAATAAGCAAACCTTTAAAGTGTTTTGAACGCAAATTGCCACAGGTTTGGGTACTGCAAAAATACATTAATTTGATTTTAAGCTAAATATTAAGCTTTAATTTCATGGTGATTTCATACCCCTCATGCCTTTGAAGGTTTATTATTGGCACTCAATAGTTCACTTTTAAAAATTTACCCACACACTTTAAAAATATTGGTCTTCTTCTTGTAAGCTATACAAGTTGCTAACATGACTTCCAACTCCACTTCCAGTAGGAGAAAGTAGAACACACATTTTGCCGAAGCCACCTAGCAAATATTCACTTTAAGCAAGTCAGTTGTACTGCTCCAACCACTCTCATCTAAATTTGTGATTCTACTCTCCTTCAAATTGTTGGATAATTATAAATATCTGGGTGACCGAGCTTCGCTCGGACGGCTCATAAAATGGTCATATGTTTTCAATAAATCGTAAATTTTGTTAAATATAGTACCGTTGTATGAACACGCATATCATGATCTTGACATTTCATTTCTTTCACCGACTATTAGGTCACCCTGCCTCTACAGCAATCGCAATACACGATCCTGTTTTCTGTTAACGTTTTAAGTATTACACAACGCAACTTGACCGCATAGCGCATGTACCGTCACCGCCATGAGGAGACGTGCGTATCTTCGATATCTTGCTATTTCTCATTGTAATCCCACTGCAATGCCATTCGCAAAAGCCCAATGGAAATACTCTTCCATATGTATTTCCATTCTTCATTTATCAGTTGTCGAAAATCCTTTAAATTCAAAATATCTTTCTGTCTATACTTTTTCATATACTGTGCACGCTCTATCCGAAAGATCACACCATCCCACAAAATGTGCACTGGTGTCTACGTTCTCGCCATAATCGCAATCAGGCACAACATCTTTTCTGATCCTCCATTGGTAGTTCCTAAAATTGCCGTGTCCAGTAAGGTATAAACATTTGTCGACTTGGCATAAACCATCGGCTATTCTTTTGTACAAAAGTTACCTTGTCTACATAACTGCATGTCTGTCTTCCTTTCAAACTTGTATCACACGTCGTCTGCCATCCCTCCATTAAATGTTCTGTTAACCGTCATCGTGCCATTTTATCATCCATAGTCCTTCTCCATTTACATTTTTTTTCTTAGGGCTTTAGGGCGCGTCAACGTCAAGGTCATTAGATCCCTTCTCCATTTACAGTTATCTCCCTGTGTTGCTTTAATAGATGTCAATATTTTATTTTCTGAATTTGCAAATTATGGGTAGAATCCCAGCAAGCACTTGCAACACATCTGTTGAAACTATCTAATAACAACCTGTCACATGGAGTAAGAATTGTCGCTCTGTTAAACTTATATTTCTTTCCAGTTGCTGACATATAATACAATGTCCCCAAATCGCACATCCATAAGTCAATACTTGTCGCAATGCCCCTATATACACTAATTTAACGTCCTGCCTGCTGATATCTAAACCATGATTCCAACCATCACCATGCAGTATAATATTTTCCGTACCCTCATTGTAACATACGCCAAATGCGTTGTAAAGAGCAGTTTTTCATCTAGCTCTACCCCTAAATAACGCACAGTTCGCATTATCTAAATCCTCTTCCGTCTCATTTTTATTTGGGTATTTCGCCTTTTTTGCACTGCGTGTCCAAATCACATTATTCTTATCTTCGTTTCACTTACTACCAATCTATTCTCCAAACATATTTGGTCACATTCATTCAAAGCTTTATGTGGGTTCATTTCTAACATTGGTCGTGATCTTCCCTCCACAACAAGAACTAAGTCATCGACATATGCAACAATTTTTTTTTCTTCAGGACCCATAACACTCTATCCATTACTTCATTACAGTATAACGGACCACTCACCGATCCTTGACGAAAACCTATGGTCCTTTCTCTCAGAATTCTACTGTCTCCTATGTGGAGTAGCGCTTATCTTTGCTCAGTGTATGATTTTACAGTACTTAACAGATATTGTGGTAATCCTTTCTCTTGCAAGGTGTTTACTATCAAATCTCAAGATGCATCAGCAAATGCACACCTTATGTCTTAATAATATGAATTTAAAATACATTAGTAAGAGGATAAATATATAAATAGACTTATCGTATCATCGACAAAATTAATTAAAAAAAATTCCGCACCCCCGGGGATTCGAATCCCGGACCTTCCGATTGTAAAGCATGTATATTACCTGTAGACGTCCGAACTCACTAATACAACTTCATTATTTGCATGATTAACAAACCAAGAATTACATAGTGTTAAAAATAACTAAACTACTATAAGCAATATTAGAATCTAAGCTACTTGTGACGTACCCATACCACAAAAGTCTATTCATTCTCTTAAAAGGAACCCTAACTCTGCCCTCTGCGAAATAACACATAAATTTCACAAAACTGCTAAACATTATTATATCCTTCTCCGACAGAGGGTTGCTCGCTTCCCTGGGTGGCCTCCACCATATCCCCTCTTCTTTTGTTTAGTTTAAATCAACATCCAGACCTCTCGTTCCTCACGTCACCTGCATGTGTTTGCTTCCACAGGAGGGTCTCTTGACAAGAATCTATTCATTCCAGTGTCTCCTAAATTTACAAAGTTAAGCCCCTTCATATTGTGAGTTTTGAATAATTTAGGGATTAATTGTGAAATGTAAATGAAAAAGCATTTAAGTTTAAAAGGAAAAAGTTCGTTGGAGATCGGCGAAGGACCGTGAGCTCGGTACGAGACTAGTGACCCATGCGGCGGTATTCTCTTTCAAGTCAAATAAAAATTTATGAGGGTGTAGGAATAGAAGGCTGGCGAGGGGATGAGGGAAAAGAAATACCCTCCATAACAAACCCCAGATGTGCGGAAACTAGAAACATGTCCCAACTTGCTCGAAAATCGTTAAAAGCCACAGCGTCGTCGAGAACGTTCCAGAAATTCGTTGAAGATTTTTAAAAAAAGTTCCAATGAGAATCAGGGAGAGAGAGGGGGAAACCATTTCGGTATTGGGAACTTTAGGTCACATGCCATTCAAAATTTTGGAAATTTTGGAGAAAGAGAAGGGAGGAAGCCAATTTAAGGGAGACAGAGATTTTTCGTGCTCAGATGCTTCTCAGATCGCGCACCGATATTTTTCTCTCAGATGCTTCTCAGATCGCGCACCGATATTTTTCTCAGATTATTCTCAGATCGCGCACCGATATTTTTCTCTCAGATGCTTCTCAGATCGCGCACCGATATTTTTCTCAGATGCTTCTCAGATCGCGCACAGATATTTTTTTCTCAGATGTAGAGATTTTTCGTCGTTCTTAGATGTGTTAGCTCACACAGATAATTTTCAGTAGCACTAGATGTGTTAGTTCACAACTCACATCTCATACTGACTTTTCGGCAGCGAGTTCAGTCTCACTTGCTATTTTGCGGCAGCGCTAGATGTGTTAGCTCACACCGAGTAATGTGGCGCGCTTAGATGAGCTCACAACTCAAGCTCATACCGATTGTTGGTAGTGACTAGATGTGTTAGCTCACATTTCACTTCAAAGATTCGTGCAGCCGCTGAGACGTATTTCACCGCTAAGTTTTCGGAAGGAGCTCATGTGGTAGATCGCTCATAAAGATTTCTCGTTCGCGAAGCTTCGAGCTAGAAGAGTTTCGCACAGATGTTGACGCTGTTAACATTGCTCAGCGGAGTCTCTGGGGGAGAAACGGACGTCTCACAAACTGCAGAGGTCACTCCTTTTGCTGGCGTCGCACCGGTCCTGCGCACGAGCGGCCCACGCGAGCGTGGTCATCTTGTTGAGGTATAGTACGTCTGTTGGTCATTGTTTCGACCAACACCGTCTTATGCGCTTAAGCGTCCTAGAGGAAATGGCATGAATTCAGACAAAAAGGCACGAACTCTAGACTACCTGAGTGCCCAGGCAGACTTTGGCTTAAATTGATTCAAGCCATAAATAAATTCAGTGCTTTGTGATTGTAAAGAGATAAAGAGAGTTCCTGTTAATTAAATTAAGATTATAGTTAAATTCAGTGTGTTGAGATTGTATTAGATAAAGGGAAATGTTTGTTGTTAATTAATTTAAGATAGTATTTAAATTCAGTGCGTCGATATCGCTGTAGATAACGAAAGATGTTGATTGTTAACTAAATAAGATAATATTCTAAATTCAGTGTATTTTCATGTTTGTGTCTTTTGGGGGATGACGTCACTTAGACGTTAAAGTGAATGGTTTCAATTTGTGTTGTGTCTTTTGGGGGAATTCCTGTTTGTGTTAAGAGTAATAATGTTTAGTTGTGTCGTGTGGGAGAGTGTAAATTGTGTTTCACAGTATTAATAAATGTTTTGTTCATTGCTCGAACACCAGATTGTTGTGTTGTCCTTGTGAGTGGCTCCCAGAGAAATGAGTATTCAGTTCCCTCCCCTTAGCAATTAAATAGAATTATTTTTAATTTTTGAAAAAAAAATAAAAATTTTTTTTTAACAACAATTCAATTTTGTTAATAGTTAAATATAATAATAATAATAAAGTCACAATATCTTTCTCCGGATTCCTCGATCTCTCACCACTAATTGTTTATTTGTCCCCTTTCGCAGCGTCTAAGGGCTCATCCTGAACGATGCCTGTTTTCTTCCCTTCTCTTATGTTTTGTTTGTGTCTGAAATCCAGACTTTCGTTCCCCAAACCTGCCTATGTGTGGCCCTTTTGTATAGAAGAATCGCGTCTCGCTAAACAAAAACTTTCCTTCTCTCCCACGGATTTTCGAAAGCCATTTTACCCCTTCCATTCTCTCGCCTTAAAACGTATCCCATCCTCCTTTAAAAATTGTTAGAACTTGTTTTCGTTTTTCAACATGCTCCAATTTTCGAGGACAGTAAATTATGCGTCCCTTCAGACATTATAAATTATGATTTCTCCTGTCCCTGTCACAGGCTTACGAAATACCACAAAAAATTTATTTAACCTTCAACCTCCCCTAAAAGCCGAAACCTAGACGGTTGATCCATCTAGGAACTGTACTTCTCTCCCGAACCCTTGCAATGACCCATCCTATTCTCGTTTCTGTTGCCATTATGGGTTTCATAGCTGCTCGCGGTGCTGACACAATTGCTATTTGAGTACCCCTGTAAGCAGGTCTCAAATCTCGCATAGTGTTCTCCTCTGAGTTGACATCAGGCAAAGCAGTTACGAATGCTTCTCGCACTGTATCTTTATCTGTGTCCCCGTCAATGTCCCTGATAGCTAGGGGGCTGCTGTAAGGATACGTCAGCAACTTTATCGTCCATGGCCGTTTTCTTTGCTTCTTTGACACCCTCGGCCTTGAAACCTTTTTGCAGTTCAATTAGAAGCTCTCCTGTCTTTGTCTTATTTTATTTACCTTTTCTCCTACGTGTTCCTTGCTGGCCTTTTCCTTCATTAATTTTAAGACGTCGTCGTTTGCAGTTCCATCGTTCTTACACTTCAGGATTTCCTCCGGTTTGAGCCTTACCTCTTTCTCGCACCAATTCCGCTCTGTCTCTCCTTGCTTTTACCTACGCTTCTTTTGCCTCGCTTCCCATGGGAGTTCAGCCATGGACGCTTGACCGTTGTCAATGGGCAATGGTCTTGCCGTTGTCAGTTAGTTATGATTGCAGTTGTGCTGAGATTGCGGTATGTCCTTTTCATTTCCATCCATGTCTACATCGTCTTTTCTTATTGACTCATCTGGCTGTGAAGTGACTGAGGTTAGGATAGTTCCAAGTTCAATCAATTTCGGTAGTTCCAGAATTTTCAGGCAATTGGGCATTATAATTGGGTTTATAATTCTAGCCATGTCCTCCACTACAGTAGTGAAGTTGGCTTGCTGTTTTTTTGACTCGTTCTTTAATCCTCGTGATCCGATTAACGAGGGACATTGACGCTTTCATGTCAGTTGTGACGGATATTCCTAGCTGATGTAATGACATCATTCATTGCATTACGTTTTTCCACTGTCGAACAAGCAATCTTCATTCTGTCGCTAGAACCCCTTGCCATTCTTAACAATCACATTTACCTCTTGAGGTAGGGTCTTCGACTTAATCGCAGTGCTGCTTTCACCTCTGCCTTTCCTTTTCGCATTAATCTCATTTGTTGTCGCTTCTATTACATCTGTGGGTAAGAGAACACTCCCCTTTCCACCACTCTCCGCCTCAACTAGACTTGTAGAATTTCTTTTTGTTAACATCATCCATTATGTTCCCACGAGAAGCTAGAGAAAAACAGTCAGCCTGAACAGAGCCCCGCATGCCCATGTAAGGCTTACTCTGGGAGGTCGCCAGGTATCCTAGAAGCTCCGTTTGGGATGCAGATAACCCACAGCACCATTCAGACCACGGCTCGCGTCGCATTACACAATCCCTTGGGGTTTAAGAAAGAAGGTTGTGAAAATAGCACAAAAGACACTATATATATAAATAAATATATATATAAATAAATAGTTAGAGAGATACATAGATAGATCCCTCTCCTGGGTCACCACCTTGACGTAGTACTGT
>NNCF01126981.1:62221-74899 GCA_002313205.1 Laupala kohalensis
TATATATATATATATATATATATATATATATATATATATATATGACAAGATTTGATAATTCTTAAGTATTCGCAGAGATATAAAAGCAAAGAGCAGAATTTGAAGATACCTGTAGTACATTGGCCACAGAACGTTTGGATATAGTACAGCGCTAATCCAACGTACTTTGCATTTGAAAGAAAGAAGAAAAAAAAACTAACGAATAGGAGGAAAGTGTCACAAAAATTCAACGAAATAAGAAATCCTAGAATGCAGCTATTTTAATCTCTTTGAAAATAGATAAGTATGTATGAAATATCAATATTGTATGTTTATATGAAAAATTAATTTTGAAGTTTTTAAATAAATTTATTTGTACTTAAATATTTGTTTTACTAACACCCCTCTTTATAGTTCTGTCTTCTTTTAATTTGTTCTGATCTGTTTCGAAATGCAATAATTAACTTTTAATTGGGTCTTGCTTTGCCCTAACTGCCCAATTCATGATTATGACCAATGATCTGTCAAGTATGATCTACTTTAAATCTTTTTCTTGTTAAAATGTATAATATGGTATACACACAAATGCAACTTGTTACAATCAGTGTGCATTAAATTTTTAAAACAAATACCGTAAATGTGTGACTTGATATGAAGAATGCAAATTGCGGAGTCTTTGAGATCTTGTTCTTTAGACATTTGCTTGCGACTCGGGAGTTTAATCATTTTTTGATCGTACAAACTCAGGGGAAAATACGCTAAAATTATATTATGGAATATTTATTGTTGACGGTGACATAAACACGTTTTGTCCCCTTGACCTCGAATAAAATTAGTACTAGTCGCGTCTATAAGTACTTTTTCGATTTCGTTTGAAATGATAGCCTTAAAGTGTATACAAAATTTAATCTCTATCAGTAACAAAATTTAATCTCTATCTACCTTCCGACTTATGTGTCTATTTTGATTGAGCATTTTCTACAGAGGAAGTCTTTGCGCACATTACATATTATTGAATATTGTATCCTACATCCGAAATACGATAAATATACGAATAACGAACGCTCACAATGCTAGAGAGTACGTATGAAATACCGTATTCGTATATCTGGGTCCGATGATGCACACTCAGAGTATGGTATTCTATTCATTAACTACAATTTTAAAGTTGGCGCTCAAAATCATAAAATTTTCTCCATGTTGAAAGGTAATAAGCTAGATTCATGCCTTAATTGTTTCTTTTCAGCAAATAACGCTGTAAAATCAGTTTTATCTTGTCCAATGGGAGAAATTGGTTCTTGTTCAAACTCTAGTGTATTATTCATGTTAAACCAATAGGATTCACCGTTCGAACACGTATTCTGGCGGAGTAATACAAGAAAGGACGCGTCCACGCTACCCATAATTCAATGCTCTTTCCGTCTACTTCCTTCGGCTTGCTTCGTTCTTTATCTCGTTGGATCGCTTGGCGCCATCATCTGTTGCGTGCTGCTCTGAGTGTATTTGATAATATTGTGCAAACTTTTGTTGCTCGCGTTCCCAATTATACTGAATTTTGGACGGTTATGTCTGGTGGTCCCGTGGAAATGAAAACTGAGGGCGAACGTGATGCTAATGGACCTCAGGAGCCGTCTGGGCAGAATTCTCACCCCGGTGGCCATAGAGGCGGACGTGGCGGCGGCGGACCCGGCCGCCCTCGGTTTGGTGGGCCAGGAAGAGGCGGCAGAGACGATTCTCGCATGAGAAATCAAGACGTAAGTTAAATTTTTTACCCGGAAAATTATAGTTTCTGATAATTTTGTAAAGCGTTCTAGCACTTACGTGATAGTTCAGGATATTTTATTCGTACAGTGTTTTTCTTAAGTAATAGTGTTGGGTTCTTGAAAAATTTGGCAGTTCTCGGAATGTTTTTCATGTAATGGTATGAATCTGTAGTAAATGTATGTGTAGCCTTTGTTTGTATATATATCTGCGAATGTTTGGGTTTTGCATGAAGTATTAATTACCGAATTATCGCGGTAAAATGCTAAATTCGTGCCACAAGGGCTTACAGGACTTCTGTTGCACTCAAAGGCTGCGAATTGTTATTCTCTAAATTTAAAGCCTCTAGTATTATTACCCAAAAATGTGAGATGGATTGTGTATTGTATGGTAGGTGCATATGTAAATTATTGATGTTTGTTATTCATGAAAGTAAGCTACTGATTTGTATACATTTTATATTTTATCTCTGTCCTTATTTTATTTTTGAAATACCTGACAATGTGGTTGTAATAGATTCAGTTGGACTTGAAAAAATGAAAGCAATTTTCTTGACTTGTTGGTAATTATGACTGGATGTTGGTAGAGTACAGGTAATTAATATAAGTTTATGGAATATGAAAGTAATGTGATAAAGTGCACAATACGTCAGTGATGTTTGACCAATGTAACTGAAAAATATTGCTCTGTTGAATTTGAGTAATATTATTTAATATTTCCTTGATTATGGTGTGGTCAAGTTTTCCTTTCTATTGAATGTGGACAGTACTGAAGTAAGCGTTTGATTATGCATGTATTCAATTATTTTCTTCAAATTTCAATGTTGAGGACTTTACTACCACTGGATATTAGGGACTACTGTAAAATAAGTTTTCTACTTCTCAGCCTTGGCAATTTGCAGGGTGATAAACATATTTTGAAAGATTGTAAATGTACTTAGAGCTTTATCTAGATATTTGTTCTTTGTGGTTTACTTTTGAGGATTGTCACAATTTCAAAGTGCAGTTTCGTTTGAAATTTCTTCTTTGTGGTAATGTTTTAATAGTTGGATTGTTCTATAGTATTAGCAATTAATATGTAATTTATGAGTGAAATAGTGTTGGGCAGAAATATTTGTTGTGTGTAGTTTGCAAATTGCGGTAGTACACTGTCAATGGTGTACGAAGAGGAAGTTTGAGTTCTATGTAAATTACTTATACTAAGAGATTTTGTGTATCAATGAAGTGTGTAACTAGTGTAATGTACTTCTGAGCAGTGTGTAATGTACTCACTTGAGTTCTATTTTACTCAAAGTGAACATAATCTTATGAGAGAAGTATAATGCAAATTGTTTTTGCATTAATTTTGTCAGATATCTGAAACTGGTTAAACAAAATGATACAGATAGTTATGCTTCATACCAGCTGATAAGTCTTTCTTGCCTTTTTAACATCTTTGCTCCAACAGTTTTAATTGCACACAAATTAACATAAAATTTCACTTCTGTATGGATCTGGTTTAGAATTTTTTACCAAATAAACTTGCAAAATAACTAGGACTATATTGGGATTTATAATAATGCATATATATTAAAATGCTATAAACGCTGTAGGGTGGAAGTTTTCAGACTTCTGATTCGGCGTATGAAAATACATGTAGATGCGGATCTGCAGTAACTTCCCTTCTCTTATTACAAATGTTCTAAATGCTACATAACCCTGGAAGCGTAAATCGAAACCCTAATGCATTACAGTGCCTCCCACCACAGCGGACAGTACCCAGTGTTTTCATTGGTTGCTGATGTCCCTGACTCCAAAACCTTAAACCAGCACGCTAACACACAATCATTCAAATTGCCATATACATCCAGAAGCAGTGTGATGACATTAAATGTTCTATTTGAAAAGAAAAAGCAATTAAATCGACGTAATGCCAGAATAAAATACTATTAGCTAAATACTATTTGATATCTGGTGAATAAAGTATAATACACATTACTTCTCTGAAAATGCTATATTTCAACGAATACTTGCTGTAAAAATATGAATTAAGATGCATTTAGTTTTTAATAACACCAAGCTTATTTCAAACTTTGTAAAAAGAATTGTTTGGCCCTTTTTTGTTGTAACAATCATATTTCGTTGGTTTTTCCTTTCCTAATTGTCAAAAATATTTAAAAAAAACTATTACATGTATATTTTTAAATAATTTGCAATTTCTATTTTAATTTTAAAATTATTTTTGAGAGGTAACTTAACTTGATTCACTATTATATCTCGTTATGGTCCTGATATTTTCATCCCTAATCATTTGAAGTATATTCAAGTAACCTATAAAATGTATGAAGTAATACTATTATGAAGGAGTAAGCGCACTTGTGTGTTTGGGGAAGCATATCGTGTAAATTACAGTAGAAATACTGTTGATATTCGGTATAAAAATAACTTGAAACCTGGATAAACCAAGCAAAATTGTTGTATTCTCAAGTGGTTTCAGAGAAATAGCTAGTGAGAGAATACTTTTATTTACATATTGTCATGTTTTTGACTAAAACAGTTGATTTTGCCACTATATTCTAAATGACAACAGTTGAGTAGAATAAAGAGAAAAATTGGCATAATCAACATTTCTACATATGGAAAAGCGCAGCACATGCAACGTTTTCTGAACTCTCGCCCCTAATCCTGCACCTGTGGCACTAGCAACATGTACTTTTTCTGCATCCTACGACTGAACACGAATCTAAAGAGAAACTGCGGTGCGGAATTTTTGCATACTTAGTCGTCTCGGCTCCTACATCATAACGTGTTTTATGACTTGCGTATGTAATAAGTCCTGTTTAATCAGAATTCTACAATATGCATCATTATTTTTATAAATAATATTATAATTGGTTTGTTGCAATACAATCAAATCTTGATCACTACTTATCATTCTTGAATTTACAGCATACACTACAGTACAAGCGGTTATCAATGTTTTGGTTGAAATTGAGCATAATACAAATGCATTTGCTTGTTTTTGTGAGGAGCAAGAATAAGGATGTGTAATATAAATTAATGTATTCATAGACCCTTGTATGTACTGAACACATCATTAATATGGACTTCACTAACAATATACTCAGATATTTTTATTTTCTTATATGATATGACACTTATATGAGAGCAATAAGGAAACCCTTAAAATCCCGTGTTTTTTAAACAGTAACAAATATTTTTACATCTTTTAAGCTTCGAATATTGACGACGCTCAGACCCTCCTTGGGCAACATTGGGTGATTTTTCAAATATAGTTGGAGTGAATTGCCATGTAATTATTCCTCAAAACCCTTGAACCTCAATAAGTTATTACTGTTTCAGACTTAATATTTTCCATCGTATAGTAAAGAAATCCGAATCTTATCAGTTGGTTGTTTTAAGAAACCCTATCTCCTTAATATTATGAAGACCAAGATAACAATGCTGTTGTGTAAAATAATTTTTTCTTCAAATATCATTATTCACAATAACTGTGCAATGAGTAACTAAGTACTCCATTATAATGCCAAATGGAGTTTATACCAATTTGAATGCTTCATGAACTCTCTACCCATTTTAATATTATATGAAGTTAATTGTATAAATCAGTTCCGAAGTTTGTACTTAGTCAAGGGCTCTAGTGACCTTGCCATTGACAAGCCCTGAAGCCCCACAAAAAAAGAAACAATACTTCAAGTCTGCAAACACTGATTTACACATGAAACGTAAGGAACGCGTAACTCTTGTTTGCACCACATTGCACTATCGTATTCACCAAATTTTCTCACAGGTTTCATTTTTCTTTTTTTAGAAAAAAATTATACATTTGAAAGAAACTTGATATTATTAAAAACTAATTGCATCTTCATTGATATTTTTACAGCAAGTATTTGTTGAAATATAGCATTTTCAGTGAAATAATCTGTTATACTTTATACGCTAAGAATCAATTAGTATTTAACTTCATTTCCGCGTTGCATTATCATTTAATTGCTTTCACTCATCATAGAGCATTTAATGTCATCACATTGGCTTCAGGTTTTGGAGTTGGTGACATGGGCAACCAATGAAAACACTGGGTTCTGTCTGCTGTGTGTCCATTATTGAACAATAACATGTATTTTTTTAAACAGTTCTTAGTTGTTTACTTTTGCATTATTTAAAGCAAATCCCCCTAAGAGAAAGATTTCAGACCTTAATGTCTAGGATATTTTTGATACGTATAAGGTTATTCTTCTGTCCTGAGTGTATTTAATAAAAAAATGCAATGGGAAAGTATCAAAAACATCAGATGACTGTTTATATAGGTTTTAAACAGACCGAAAGAAAAACTATCTTTTTTGCGTGATTAAATACAAATTTGTTGGTATTCTGTTGATATAACATATAGCTATTTATTATCTGAGGAGTGTGTTGAAATTATCAATCTGTCTCTGCCTTCGGGCTCTTTATTGAACTTGATGAGACCCTGGCTTGCTTCTGGGCAGTAATTTAAATTAGTGTATCCAAGTGAGCAGGCGTAGTTTATAACTGCTTTTTGACAAATTTATTTATAAACTTCTAAAGCTAGGAAAACGAACTTTGGAGAAAAGGTGCCTTACATAACTTAAAAAATAATTTCACCCCCTACTCGCACAAAACATTTTTGTAAAACATACATTTAATTATCCAAAATAAAGTTTGTAATGTTTCATTTCTTAAGGGGTGCGAAGGAGCAGAAATTATGCAGTGTATTTGTGAAAGAATACTTCAAAGCAATTTTAAAGTTTCAGATTTGAAGGGGTTATTTATTATGTAATGATTCGAATTCTTCAAAATATTACGATTATTTAAGATATCACAGCATGTACTGAAAGTGAACTTCTCATTTAAATTGACAATTAGAATGAAGTATCGACCCCTTCGGAACGAAAAAACCTTGTATGAGAATCCGGCAGGGCCGGCTAGTGCATTCCATGTTGACACCTTAACCTCATATCCACAATCAAGTCAGTGTATTGGCTTTGAATGCAGAAATGAGGCAGAGTAATATCACAGCACACATGCTTGCATTCTATTGTGCATAGCATTTAAGATGATTACATGTCTTTCCCATTTTCAATACTTGGAATGACCCTGTGGTAGCTGTTTTTCTCCTGTTGCGGTGTTTCCTGGTTAGTTGAACTTCAGAAATCAGTGTTATATACATTGAATATAGGCTGACTTTGAAAATCTGTACAAAAATCCTCCAGAAACGAAACTTGGTGAAGTTACGTTTCATGGTCACTTGAATTGGGAAAGGAAATGGGAAATTCCAGATGTGGTCTCCCCTGGGGGACGGGGTCAAAAATGGCCGCAAAATGATTTTTTGAAAATATCGCAAAAACTACGCAAGATATTTTTTAAAAAAGTGCAAGCTGTAGCTGACTAGTTTGCAACAAATTTGGTCACAAGTAATTTTTTTGTTAGGCGCACAGAAACAGATTCGCAAATTCGCGTTCGGTTTCGCAATTCTTCGTTTAAGGCATTTTTGCGAAACAACAAGAAAATAAAGAGTTTTTAAAATTAAGGCAATTTCTTTTTGCAGGAATAAGATCTAATATGGGTATGTTAGTGTTTGTACATGTATTACTATGTATGTGGATGTATTTTTGCATGTATGTATTTGCACTCACAGGTAACAAAAACAAAAATGTGCATTTTTGAAGCGTTTTTAGCTGTATGCATGAATACTCATATGTGCAAATGTTGCAATATATTCATGCATATACATTGTACTTGTCTGAATCCACAAATGCACATATATACGTATGGATTAGTCAATATAGAAATACTAAAATAAAACTAGTTGCGTTTTATCAATATATTACTGCCGTATGTGAATGTGTCTAGCAATTGGACGCGAATTGACAGGAATGGACCGTATTAACCGGGTACAGCTCATCCTGCGGAATCCCCTACTGCGAGTGGCTAACATGTCCTTTGTTGAAACAATCTAGTTCTTAATACTACCATAATACTCGCTCTTTCTACGACGTTTTCTCCTTGTAAGTTTTTTTTTCTATTAGAGCTTTCGTTACGGAAGGTTTTCCCATTTCGTTATATTTTATCAATAGTATTCAGATATGAGCGTTATTTTTAGTCGGATGAATTTCAATTCCCTCAATACTCAACAGTCCAAATAAGTAATGTTCTGTCTGTTGGTATCTGCGCAGTGGAGTACATGAATGGGCTACGTGAGCGGAGTACGTGAATCCGGGCCAAAATTAATTTATCCTTTCAAGTTTGAATGAATATCGCGAATATCCCATTTTTAAGTGACAATGCATCTGTTTTAGTTTATTTATAGCCCCTCAAGTCACTAATACGCTATTTACTGAATTGATGCGTCTAATATTGTGTGTACGCTGTCCAAGATCGGTATCTTGTTCTTGTAGTAATGATTTAATATTGTAATAGTAATTGACTTATACCGTTATCTGTGTGTCCATACAATATATTATATGGACACTCTGACAACGATCTGCTCTTCCGTCAGACCACATAGTAAAATACATTTACTACGGTAGAAAAAAAATTACCGAGGTATAGACTTATCGATATTCGTCATAGATAGGCTAATTTACCCAAAATAATTACGAACTATACAGCTGGTGAACAATGTTTTCAGTAGACTGTTGGGAGCGGCGCCTGAGTGGGAATTTGAATGTGTTGGAGGGAGGGGTGGCCGAAGGGGGAACTTCTTGTCCAGGATCTGAAGCGCGCTAACAGACCACGGTTTTTCGTCAGTATATTTCGCCCCCCCAGGGGGCTTACATCTAGTAAGTACGTGTTTGGCGAACACGGGGCCCCGAGCCGAGTCTGGCATTGCTCCCACTTACTTGTGCCATGCTCCTTCCTTTCTCTTTTCTGACCTCCCTTGGTCACCTCTTGATCTTTTCGATCCCGACGCTTTTAGGGCTAGGGTATCTTTCATTTTCCTCTTTCCTCTTCTTTTTTTAAAATGTTTTTAGGAAAGTGTTTTTAGATATGATGGAATTAGTGTTTTGAGTTGTAATGCAGGAGGGTTTTTAGTGGGTATGGCTGAGTCTTTCGGCGAGTCCCACACGCGGGGAGAGTCATGTTGGCTCTCCCTAGTGCGTAACTGCATTTTCCCTACCTGTACAAGTTTTAAGGGCTCTAATNAAAAGTATATTTCGCAATTGCGGAATTTGACGAGACTGCTTTCTCTTTTCAGGATCAGATCTTTGAGATAAAGAACATCTCCAATTTTTTCGATTCAATTTTTTTTTAGTTTAGTGTCGATGTCCGATGACACCTGTTAATTGAAAAACTCCCAAAACTCCTATTTTGCCCCATCACTAGTTCAGATTATTTACTTTCTTTTGAGAACTAATTTTTGAGTTAACAAAAACTACTAATGAATGATTATAATATTCATTGCATCGTGTAATGATATTCTAATGTAGCCTTGTTTGATCCATGTGAATTGTGAAATGTTTTACCTTCAGTGACTTGTTCATTTAGGAACATAATGTTATTCTTGTTAGAGATTTAAAGAATAAGGAGTATAGGAAGCTAGTTCATGCGAGTTTAGTGTCATGATCTGAAGAAATCTTTATATAAAGGAAGAACTGTATTATACCTTGACACAATTTCACAATTGGTACTAATAATTACAAAATGAATTATAAATGTCAATATGACTTTGGTTGTTCTTTGGAGTTACAAAAAGCTACAGAGGAATGATTATATTATATGTATGAAATTTATAATTTTTGACTTATGACCTTGTTGGTTGTATACCATGAATTGTGTTTTGAATGTAGTTTTGCTTAATGTTTAAGTTGTCAGATGTGACAAATTATAACTAAAAACCTAACAGAACAATTAGACATGATATTAAATGTAAATATAAACTGTTTACGTAAAAGCAGAAATTACTCAAACATGTTATTGTATTGTAAATACCTGATAGTACATCCATTTGAACTTCCATATGATATTACAAAATAAAATATTATTTCTGATATGCTACCTTTGTAAGGTTAACCTCCTAGTCCAATATATATTCCTAGTCCATCAAGTGATCATTATTAATACAATGTGAGTCTACTACACTTTGTTCAATTGATTTTAAATTTCTTTGGTGCTCCTGGATTTTTATTTTCAACCCCCTCTTTGCTTGACCTCCAGAGCTTGATTTAGTCTTTGCATTGTATTTTGGGTACTACATTAGTATCACCCTTATCTTTCTCTATCATCAAATTATTTCTTTTACTTTTAAGGTTGAAGTAAATTTCATGTTTTCATACTTAAGTTATCTTTTTAGTGAAGATGTTGTATGAGAGTACTTGTTATAAGGATATACAGTATATATCATTTCATCTAGTGGAATTGCATTTTTTGTTGTAGCCTGTTTTGAAGGTAATACAATCTTTTTTAATATTTTTATTAACGAATTTTAAGGAATAGTAGTGAGCTGAAAATGTTACGACTTTTTGTAAAATCTCTGATATTCTTCATCCGGTGGTACGATTGTTTTTTCTGTTCAGTTATATATCATTGCTCTCTTTTGTGAGAAAGTTTTCTTGAATATAAATTTCAATATTAGAACGGAATAAGAGTCCTTTCTATACCAGTTAAGATAGTTTTGTATCCATCCTCACAATTAGTTGATACATCAAGAAATTTTAATTTATTACCATTTCTTTGTGATGTCAACATGTATCTAAAATTGTATGCATTAAATTTTCTGGCACTACACAAAACATCTTATATCTAGCATAAAGTACAGGTGTTAAATTTACTTTCTGAAAACTAATTTTTTCAAAAGCTTAATACAAATTCTGATGTAATTGGACTTCTTGGAGTTCCCACTGGACATCTCTCATCTGATAATTTTTTTAATTAAATGTAAAATATGTAGACTGCAATAATTGTATAGCTATTTCCATTTCTGTTTCTTAAATAGCACAATTATTTTGAATAATTGTCCAAAGTGGTAGTATTTTAAACATAAATAATTGTGAAGACACTTAAAGATTCTAAACCCTTTGAAACTAATTTCATAAAACTGTCAAGAGCAGTTTCTATATTTGTCAATGAAATCTAAACTTAATTACAGTATGATTACGCTATGTACATCCGTTCCTAAATACAATAAAGATAGATTTAGACAACATTTTTAAAATGGGCTATCCTGTAAAAAATAATCATATATGGGATTATAGGTTTTGGTTTTTTGGTAAATCATGTCAGTAATATTTTATAGATATAGTTAGTCTGATTCGATAGATCAGTGGTCATTAGGTGGTAAGTCCATACCATTGGTGGGGCAGTCCAGTATGATCCTTGTGCATTGTGAAATGTTTTACCCTCAGTGCCACGTTCATTTCTTTTAGAAATGAATGCTAGTCTCTGAGGAAGATAAAGAATCGGAAATATAGGAAACTTGCTCATTTTTTGGGTTTAGTGCCAATATCCGATGACACCAGTAAATGATATTCTTCTTGAGGAGATATTGCCCTGACACAAATTCACTATTTGTACTAATAAATGCAAATGGTATTTTAAATATTGATTTAATTACATTATTGTGAAAACTATTAATAAATTACGTAGTGGACATCACAAAATCTACTAGTGAATGGTTATTGTGATAATATGGAAACTGTTTTCTAATGCAGCCTGGTATGATCCATGTGAATCGTGAAATGTTTTACCCTCAGTGCCACGTTCATTTCTTTTGGACATGAATGCTAGTCTCTGAGGAAGATAAAGAATCGGAAATATAGGAAACTTGCTCATTTTTTGGGTTTAGTGCCAATATCCGATGACACTAGTAAATAATAATCTTTTTGAGCATGTTGTCTCGACACAATTTCACTATTTGTACTAATAACTGCAAATGGGATTATAAATGTAGATTAATTTACTTTCTTATGAGTACTATAAATGTATTACTCAGTTGAGTTTAGAAAATCCTCTCGTGAATGGTTATAGTGATATTAATGATATTGTATTCTAATGCAGCCGTGCATGATTAATGTGCATTGTGAAACTTTTTACCCTCAGTGCCACGTTCATTTCTTTTAGAAATGAATGCTAGTCTCTGAGGAAGATAAAGAATCGGAAGTATAGGAAACTTGCTCATTTTTTGGGTTTAGTGCCAATATTCGATGACACTAGTAAATAATCATCTTTTTGAGCTTGTTGTCTCGACACAATTTCACTATTTGTACTAATAACTGCAAATGGGATTATAAATGTGGATTAATTTACTTTCTTGTGAGTACTATAAATGTATTACTCAGTTGAGTTTGGAAAATCCTCTCATGAATGGTTATAGTGATATTAATGATATTGTATTCTAATGCAGCCTTGCATGATCAATGTGCATTGTGAAACTTTTTACCCTCAGTGCCATGTTCATTTCCTTTAGACATGAATGTTAGTTTCTGAGGCAGATAAAGAATCTGTAATATAGGAAACTTGCTTGTTACTTGTGCCAATGTCTGATGGCAGGAGTTTATGAATTCCTCGAACATATATTGCCTCAACACAGTTTCACTAATTGTACTAATCATAGCTAATGGTATTTTAAATATTTCTCTCATTACGTTCCTGTGAGAATAGCTGTGGACTTTACAAATGCTACTTATGCAACAATGATTTTCCACTTGTGGGTATGATTATAATGTTATTAACCAATTTTCTAATGTAGTCTGCTATGAATCATGAAACTTTAAACCTTCAGTGCCATGTTCATTACTTTTAAAGACATGAATGCTATTTTCTGAGGGAGATGAAGAATCAGGAATTTAGGAAATCATTTTTTGAGTTCGTTGCCCATGTCTGGAGACAGTATGTTGACGGGCTTTGCACCATGCCTGTGTGGGTGATATATATATATATATATATATATATATATATATATATATATATATATATATATATA